>OY986436.1:249536538-249726538 GCA_963920525.1 Dichetophora obliterata
TCCTTCGCGACTCAAAATGCTGGCTGGGTAGTTTATGCTACTGTAGGAAAAAGGGAATTTTCGTGGGAATTGTTTCGAATTTTGACTGGCAACCTTGACTCTATAGAGTATAACCTCGTTTTGATATCAAAACAATGAGAAGTAAATTGATTGGAGCATGCTTTTTAAAGTATTTGGAAGAAATAAAAAGTGCTTAATAATACAAAGTGTTTTATAATGCAAAATAATAAAAGTGCTATTAAAAAATGATTAAAAGTGCAGATAAGAAAACTAAGTGTAATTTTTTGGTGCAAACTCAAATGTGCTCTCTTAGATATCTCAAAAATTCGATATAAATTGTGCATTGATATAAAATTGTGCGTTGATAAAAAAATGTTGTGCATTTCAAGTACAAAATAAAAATAAAAATTTAAAACTGAATTAGAATTTTTAATTTTTTTAATTTAAAATTTAAAATTTTTATTTGGAAATTCGAATAAAAACCGCCTACAATTAATTAAAGTTGTACCAATTTTACTTTCATATGCAATAAGCAACATTTAAATGAAAATACTTTACAAAATGCCACAGACTTTGATCATCAAAGATCTAAAGCCTTTCATCAAAGTTTATATAATGTTATCATATAATAGTTATGATACTAAATGAATAATAATTATATGCTCCTTGATATCATTAGTGTTTGAATTAATCCCTGGATACCCCGAAATAAAAATGTTGGCTTTGTGCTTTAATTTCTAGCTTATTTTTAGCACTATTTTTGACGTTTGAGTTCAGCTTTCAAAACAGAAAAAAAATAAAAACATTCAAAAGCAAGTCTTATACAATATTTTTTTCTTCTAATCTATGCTTAAAACTAAGTATTGTCGCTTTCACAAGCAGTGTGTTGTTGCATTTGTAACAGTGCAATTAGCCTAATTTTGAAATAAATTTCACTTTTCAAACTAAATTTAAATTAAGCTTAAATTATTTCGACAATTAATTCATAAGAAATATAATATATAATGAAATATATAATATTATAATGAAACATAATATTTTTTTTCTATGTATTTGACTAAACATTTTGTATTCTAAAGTAAATACATGCATACTACATAAACATATATTCATATAATAACATCTTTGCGAATATATATATATGTATATATATACGCATTATTCATATTTATATATATTATATAGTTTCTCTGTGCTGTACAAATTACTGAATAAGAATTGACTCTTTTAGTTTGAAAATTTGCATTATTTCATACATAATTATAAGTTATAATTAAGAAATTAATTTTACATACTCATAAATTTTTTATTTTTTATTTTTAAATAGTAAATAGCTATACAAAGACACATATAAATCAATAGATAACAATTTGTTAAATTAACAAAGTACATCAACAGAAAATGTTTAAAGAACCTAGTTAAAAATGGTATTGCAATAATTTAAAGATAAAAGTAAAAAAGAAGGAGTTCATTAATAGTTCTGTGTAAAGCTATTTGTGCTAGTTTTTCAAGACCCAAAAATTAAAATTTCTTGGAGACAACAAAATGTATAAATGTGTTTTACTACAGCTTATTTCTATTACTAAATTGTAAACTATTTTCATTTCATAGGAATAAAGGAAAACAAATATTTTCTGTACATTTTTTAATATCAGCACTTAAACTTATATATTGCAATATTTAAAAAAACCAACTTTACAAACTGAAATTCTTAAAAACAACAAATAAACCTGTTAAATTAACAAAACTTTCTAGAAACAACCTTTGACTTTGTCATATTTATGTTATAGTATTATGTCTTTACATTTTTACTAATAACGTAAATTTACAAGTTTTGCTTTCATATCCAAAATGTATTTTATGTTATGAGCGTTGTTGTCTTTATAGAAGTTATTGAGTTATAATTTTAATATTTACAAAATGGAAAAATTTTTAGCTACATATGTTGAATTTAATTTTATTTTTTGCGGTATATTTTTATACGTATGACTTGCCACTTATGAATTATGTGAAAGTTGTAAATTTTGTTATGCATAAATGTTCTTAACAATTAAAAACACATATTTATTTAGAGTCCGAAAAAAAGACAAACAACTTTTAATTTATATATATATATAAGAATTTAAGTGGGTATTTTGTTTTAGTTATATTTATATGTATGTGTAAACAGTGGTGGTTTATTTTTAATTTTTTTATAATGAGTTGTTACTAGGTACTTTTTTGATGATTTCATGAATATGTTTCGGTTTATTTTTGTGGAGTTTTGTTGCTTCTTTTAATACTTAGAATACGATTTGACTTTTGCAGTTGGCTAGAAGTTTGCTTTTGATACTTAATTGTGGTCTATTTTTTAATTTCTACATGATTTTAATTGTGAGCTATTTTAGTTTTTTTATTTTTTGTAAAAGTGGTATAGTCATTAATTTGTTGTATGAATTTAACTAACTAGTATTTACTATGAAACAGTTTTTGAAGCAGTGCGTGAAGTTATGTAGATTTTTTGGCTAATTTCTTAAGATTTAACGTAAAATAAAAAAATTTTAAAGAGGTGCTCATAAAAATAAATTTTGTGCGTAAAAAGTATGTGAATTTTATGTTAAATTTTTATTTACATTTAAATAAAAAAATTTTAAATTTAATGTATAAGATGTAAGAGTTTTAACCGAAAATCTATTTATAAATGTACAAAAAAAAAATGACAGATATTCTTCGCTATCTCTGACGGATACTCTACAATAAGCATTTTTTTATGTAACATGTGCGAATTTATATTGGGATTGTGAAATTTTTTATAAACAGTAAATTTTGAAAAATTTACGTTATTTTGTCATCAAAATTATGACGATATCTCGAAAACTGTAGTTTTTTTCAGTATAACGAATGTTTGAATGAAAAGTTATTGGTTGAGAAAAATAACGGTATACGAAAGCTTTTTTTGGTAATATTTTTCACGGATAGTATATTAAAAATGTTCCGTTATTATGACATCAAAATTATTGCGATATCTCAAATACTTTAGATTTTCTCAGTATAACGTATTTTTGTATGAAAAGTCGTTGGTTAGCACTGAGCGGCAAACTGAAAATAGAAATAGATTCTTTTTTTATACCCTTTTCTACGCTCATCTGAGAACGAAAGTGATTTCATATCACAGTGTAGGTCGAAGGTCACGGTGAAATGGTCGAATTTATAAGAATAGAAGAATTTCTACCAGCTTTGCCAGTGGAAAGAAGAAGAATATTTTGACGCTGAGTGGCATTTCTTTGCCACATCGCATGGTAAGGGGCCGTGTAATGGCATCGGTGGAGCTTTTAAACGAAATGCTATGAGAGCCAGTCTTCAAAAACCATTTGAAAACCAATTAATAAACGCGAGAGAGCTTTACGAACATGGGCTATAACAAAGGAGTCAACAATTTGTTATCGGTTTTGCTCAAAAGAGTCTTTTGAAAATGTTGAAGCTGAGTTGATGTCAAAATTTGAAAATGTGCAAGCTTTAACCGGCACACAAAAGTTACACAGTTTTATTCCCATCAATAATAGGGAGATTAAAACTCGACGATATTCAGCTTCAGAGGACTTTTTAATATATCAGCTGATCAAACCATCATAACTTTTTTGTTTTGAGACCGATTTTAAAACTTTTTGGAACAAAATCAGTTAGAATTTAATAATCTTCAATATAGCAATCTTGAAACAACATTTTGTACACCTTTTTACAAATATAAGTAAAAAAAATTAAAAGTATTTTTTTTCGGTATTTACCAGTTTTATTTACCAAGGTCAAGTGTAAGGTCATCAAAACTTATGAAAAAAATGTTGGTCCTTATAAGACAAACCATTTTGCAGATTAAATTTTGCAAATATCTTTACCGTTATGAAATTTATAGGCGATAAATTGCCTCAAAATGATAAGGTATGCGAACAAAAATTTAAATTTTGAAAAAACATATCATAAAAATGCTCCATTATAAAATTGTTTTTGCCTGAAAGGCAACATTCTTCTTCAAATTTAAAAAATAAAAAATCGCAAAAAATTACGCGTTTTTTTGAGAAATCAGCAAATAATTTTTTTTTTAATATGTTGGTAACCGTAACATCCAAAATTTTAAAATTATATATTTTTCCAGAAACTACTTTCTAATACCTTTCTAACGGTACCTTATTTATAAAAATTAAGACTGACGTAGATACAATTATTTAAAAATTTTCCAATTCCGGCGTTTTCGGACGATTTGCAGAATTGAAAGGTCCATAACTTTTTAACGAATGACGATAAGAAACAAATAAATAAATTTATGTCCTTAGAATTATAATAGGAACCTATAGACCAAAAATAAAACAAATCGAAAGCCATGAGATGGACCCGTTTTGCGTTATGCTTGGAATGGGCGAGTAGTTACAATTTTGTCAAAAACTCTTTCACTTCGAGTTTTTTTTATAAGGCTAGCAACTCATGAGTTAAAAAAAATAAACTTGATAAAAATAATTTAGTAAATGATTGTTTTTAATCGAAATAATCACAGATTAGATAAGATTAAAAGCAGATTTAAAGATTAGTCAAGAGAAAGAAAATTGAAAGGTTAAAAGAGCTATATTTTATATAAGATCAAAAGAAGAAATTTATTTTTACGCAATAAATACAAGTGAGTGTGTTCTCAAGAATTGCAAAATATATCTATACATAAATAGGAGTAGGCGAAATAGCTAAGACCTATTTTTATCCCGTATTTTCTATTTTTCCCCGAACCGAATATTGTAACCGAATATTTAATATTTTAAAAGATCGAAGCTATACGCTTAGAGAAGAGCAACGAGCCAGTCACCTTCTCAGAACTCATTTCCCAAGCAGAACACCAGTAACTCTTTGTGAGACTGGAGACAAGCTGATTGCTTCAAATCGAGAAGAATGGGAGCTTGACACGAGCATTTGCACAAAGGCTCGTTTAGATTGGGCACTAAGAACCCTTCAACCAGTCAAATCAGCAGGTGTAGACGGCATCTTTCCTGCACTTACAAAAAAAGGAGGAGAAACAATACTGTCCCACCTAGTAAAATAACTTAAAGCAGCCTAGCGCAGGGCTATATCATAAGGAAATGGAGAAGAGCCATAGCCACATTCATACCAAAAGTAGAAAAAAAAGACTACACGCTACTTAAGTCCTTTAGACCTTTGCCCTCACCTCATTTGTTATTAAAACAATGGAAAAGGTAATAGATAATTAGATAAGAACTGAGATTCTGGAGAATGCGACAATGCACCCAGGTTAGCACGCATATAGTACGGAAAGGTCCACAAAATCTGCCCTATATACCAGCTGACTAGTAACATCCAGTCAGCTCTTAAAAATAAAGAAACCGTGCATTAAGCAAAGAGGGAGCCTTTGACAACACTTCTCACGAGGCTGTGAGAAAGTAACTACACAAAAAAGGATTCAATTATATGATTAGCAGATGGATATGTCAAATGCTTAGCACAAGAACTCCAGAAACCAAAGTGGGCACCACCACTATAAAAATCAAAACAACAAAAGGCTGCCCACAAGGCGGAGTCCTTTCCCCAGTCTTATGGAGTCTTGTTAAGGGCGAACTTCTATCGAAGCTAACTGAAAATGGCACAAAATATCAAGGTAACGCAGACGACATCGCCTTAATAGCAAGAGGAAAGTTCGAGGATGCACTCTGTAACCTGATACAGAGAGGACTGTCAGTAACAAAGGAATGGTGCAATAAAGAGGGATTAAATCTATGGTCACAAGGAATAATGACTTAACTCAAAATATCGTAAAAAAAGCGATATGGAATTTATTTTATTGACAATTTTTGGAAGTACGCAGATATCCATTTTTTGCCTAGAACTGATCATCACTTATGTATGCACGTATGTAACGGTTCATATATTTCAAAAAAATGGGTCGTAGTTCGTGCAGTTAAAATATCATTTTTTACGGTACTTTGAGTTTAGTCGTTATTCCTTGTGACCACAGAAATATCAACCCAGCAAAAACTACCATACAGTACCTCTTTCTAACAAAAGAAGCCTGCCAAATCTCCGAATTATGAGAGTGGATGTCACAGAAATTCCCTTCAAAGGAGAAGTACAGTACCTAGGACTCACACCAGATTCAAAACTTCTCTGGAGAAGACATGCAGAGGAAACTATAAACAAAGCAAAGAGCGAACTCATGGTGTGTATATGGTATGGTATATGGCAAAAGCTGGGGTTGAAACCCAAAATTTCCTCGCTGGATGTGTACCATGATAGTGAGACTCATCCTCACCTATGGTGCTGTAATATGGGATGGAAGAACCAAGCTATCCGCAATGAGGAATATGCTAACAAAGGTGCAGAGACTGGCCTACGTATGCATCACAGGTGCCATGAGGAAATACCATACAGCAGCACTAGAAGTAATTCTTGACCTAACCCCTTTACACCTCTTCATAGAGGGAGTAGCAAAGCGAATTCTGCTATGCATTTCGAAAGAGGGGGCAGGTTTGGGTAAAACTATCAGCAGCAGAGAGATGGAGGATATTACAAAGCACATACAGTGGCTCACAACGAAAGTCGGGCAGATATTTCGTAGCACCTTTGCATTGGTTTCAGAAATGAAAATGTATGAAGAAAATTGCAATATATAAAGGGTGTCCCAACAAGAACGCAATTTTTAAATTTGGCGCCATTCGAAGAGTCATTGTTTGACATTTAAACAATTGTTATTGTTTGCTAGTAGAAGGTACGAGGTTAGTAAAAAAGGAGCGCTACACGAATGAACAACGCATTCTCATTGTGAAATTGTTTTAGCAAAATGGTGAAAGTTTTGCGGCTACAGTTCGCAAATTGCGATCAATTTGGGGTCACAGCAATGCTCCAAAAGAGTCAACTGTAAAGAGATTAATGGATAAATTTGCCGAAACTGGGTCTGTTAGTGATGTAAAGACAACAACGCGCCTGCGACCAAATCGATCGTCCGAAAATGTCGCAGCTGTACGTGATGATGTCGCTCAAACTCCATCCACCTCAATTCGACACCGAGCTCAGCAAATTGTGTCTCCAAATCCACTATGCAGCGAATTTTGACGAAAGATTTGCATCTTCATGCATACAAAGTTCAATTGACTCAGGAACTGAAGCCAGCTGACGAAGGGAGTTCGTTAATTGGGTATTGGAGAGACAACATGAAAATGCTGATTTTGCCGCTAAAATCATCTTCAGTGACGAGGCCCATTTTTATCTTGATGGCTTTGTCAATAGGCAGTATTGTAGCATTTGGGGTGAGGAAAATCCTCGAGTGATTCACGAGAAGCAAATGCATCCTCAACGTGTCACTGTGTGGAATCATTGGACCTTTTTTTATGAAAATGAGGCAGGTCAAGCGCAAACAGTCAATGGTGTTCGGTATCGTGAAATGATAACCAGTTTTTTCTTGCCTAGAATTGAAGAAATGAATGTGGAGGGCATGTGGTTCCAACAAGACGGCGCCACATGTCATACAGCCAGAGAAACAATTCAACTGCTGCATCAGTCATTTCCCGGTCGTGTTATTTCGCGTTTTGGAGATCAGAATTGGCCGCCTAGATCGTGCGATTTAACACCATTAGATTTTTTCTTTGGGGTTTTTGAAGTCGATGGTTTACGCGAATAAGCCGACGACGACTCAAGCCTTAAAAGAGGAAATTGGACGCTGCACGATATATTGTTCGATACATAACCTCATTCTGTCTACTTTACGATATAATAAAGTTTCACGATTTTTTTTTTAAATATCTGTGTTTTTTTAAACGTTATTTTTTGGTGAACAAAATTAAACACAAACATAATTTAAAAATTAGAGCATAACGCTGAAGCAAATTTAAATCGAAACAAACCTGTAAATACGAGCTCACATCGAAAGTCGGGCAAGTAAAGAAAAAATGCAAATCATAGTCCGTAAACCGTTATTCCTGCCTTAAACTGTTTATTACTGCTGGAATAACTTCAGCCAAATGCAAAACTTAAAAAAATAAACAGTTCTCAAAAAGTGAATTAATCAACACTGGCAGAAAGGCAGCACGTGATAGATCATTATTTGAAAGAACAATCCGAGCGACAAATTTCACAAATCGTCTTAAAAAGTAAATCAACAGTGCACGATATAATCAAGCGTTATGTACAAGATAAGAGAATATGCAATAAAGAACGTACAGTAGCTAAAAATGAACTTAGCTCCAAAAATGAAAGGAATGTTTTAAGAGAAATAATAAAAGATCCATTTTTATCTGCACCAAAACTAAAGGTCATGTTAGAACTCAATTTGAAAAAGAGTGTACACTCAGAAACAATTTTAAGAGTTTTAAGAAAAAAATTGATAAAATAGAAGAGTAGCACGAAAAAAGTTATGTATTAGCAAGAAAAATATAAAAGAACTCCTCAATTTCGTGCGTGAGCACAAGGCCAAAGACTTTTCATTCTGGAGCAAGATTAATAGGTTAACAGAATAAATTGGGATATTTAGCACTTTTTAATTATAAACATTTATTAAAGGTTTTGGTTACCGATGAGAGTTAATTTCATTTATTTGGCTTAAATGGGAGGCGGAAACCGAATGAAGAATTTTGCAATAAACATTTTAAACATACGGTTAAGCATGGCAGAGGATCAGTCATGGTTTGGGGCTGCATCTGATGTCGGAAGGATTAATTTTATTGATAATTTACTATAATGGACTAAAATATGTTCCTTGACATTATCATGGCGCACGTAAAAGAAAGTGCGGGTGAATGAGGAATTGCAAACAATTTTTAATTTTGCCAAGACAATGACCTGAAGCATACGACACTCTTGGTTAAGAATTGTGTACTTGATATTTGTCCAAATGTCGTAAAAACAACCTCACAAAGCCCAGATTAAAATGTTATAGAACATCTATGGGATGAACTTGAACCCAGAGTGCAGTTTCAGAGATGGGCAACTAAAGATCCAATAAAAAGTATCCTAAGTGAAGAGTGGAATCAGATTGGAGCTGATGTTTGTAAAAATTTGGTTGCACCCATGCCAAAAGTGCTGCAGACAGTCATAAAAGAAAAAGGATAGGCAACAAAATATTAAATTCTTAGTTTTAGCGTTGAATTCCCTATTTACCCGACTTTCAATGTGAGCTCGTTTTTAAAGCTTTGGTTGGATTTAATTTTGTTTTACCGTTATGTTCCAATTTTTCAACTATGTTTCTGTTTAATTTGCTCACCAATAAATAACATTTTCTTCTTACATTTTCATTTCTGAAACCAATGCGAAAGTGCTAAGAAATGCCTGCCCGACTTACGTTGTGAGCCACTGTACCTTACATCGATCTACCAAGAGACGATATAGCAAAAAGGTACAACTTCGAAAAATACTTCGAAATGAAGCTTAGTACAGTGAAACTTCCCTAACTCGAAGTGTCAAGGGATCAGAATTTAACTTCGAGTTACGAAAAATTCGAGTTATAGAATAGAATATTATGTAAATAATTTAGTTTTTGCCTGCGAAGTGATTTCTTTCGAAAATTGTTGGCAGTGGAATATCTTCAACTTTATCATCAGCAGATTTATCACTTTCATATAGTCGTTAAGTCAGTAAGCATATTCTTAAATACTGCAAAATGAGCCACACTTACCTTGCAAACTCGGAAAATCTCTTTACTTACACAAAACATATACCAACATATACAACAACTTTTATATGTTTCGACACAAGCTAACAAAGATGCCATGCAAATTTTTTTCATGCTGTCGCAGCGCGATGCTCCGACGAAGTCAATTCTTCGAATTACAACACACACAGAAATATTGAAGTTGTTGTAAGTAAGAGAAATTCGAGCTATGGAGATGAATAGGCATGAAAGTCTTTCTAATAAAAATGAGATTTCAGTTCGAGTTGAAGAAAAATTCGAGTTAGGGAAATTCGACTTAAAGATATCAAAATATAAGAAAAATGTCTTGAGAAAGCAAGAAGCGCAAATACTACTTCGAGTTATGGAGAATTTTGAGTTACGGAAGTTCGATTTAGAGAAGTTTCACTGCATCAAGAAGGAGTGGGACAGCGAGATAATATCGCAAGTAAAAATCACACAGTATATCAAGGTATACGGATGGCTCCAAAACATTGAAAGGTATAGGCGCAGGGGTGTACGGGTCAAGAACCAAACACTTTAAACCTATGGGGACAACACCCAGTATCTTCCAAGCGGTAGTCCTGTGAGATATCATCGAGAATAATATGGTAATGGCTAACAAAACTCAATTAACTAGGCAAGAATAACACCGCTATTATACTCTGGGTCCCAGGACACAAAGGAATACAAGGTTACGAAGAAGCTGATGATTAAGAGCAACAGGATGCAGACACAAAATTTATAGGACCAGAACCATTCTGCGGATTGGGCACACATTCTATAAAAAAATAACTAAGAAGGGAGGAGAGACAGAGACGATCAAACCTTTGAAAAAGCTAAGACAATCCAAACTGCTCCTCAGAGATTGTAATACTCGGAGAGCGAAATTCTAACAGAGTTCCTCACAGGACACTGCAAACTTAAATATCAATTGATGAAATTAGGCATCAAAACCTATAGTAATTGCCATTTCTGTGAAGAAGCAGAGGAGACTCCGATGCATCTACTTACAAAATGCGACGCTGTGGTTCGCAGACGTAAACTACCACTGGGGCACAATGAACTGAGTCTAGAGCAAATTTTATCCCTAACAAATTTTATCCCTAACAAATTTTATCTTAAAAACATTCTCAAATTTATCAGAGAACTAGGTCTGGATGAAATTCTGTAATCCGCCAAACTAGCGGAGCCTTGCGAAGGAGGTAGAATAGATCTCATTTAGGTCCCAAAACGCATCTCCACCATAAAACATTAACGTTAACCGAATATTTTTTATAGAAATTCACCTGCTTTAAACAGGTGAAATGATGTATTTCACGCATTGCGAATTCATATACACGTTGAAGATCCGCATAAAAAGAAGAGAAAAAACTTTTGGCATTGTTTCGTCAGGTTTTTTTTTCTTTACACGTTCTCAGATGTGCATAAAAAAGGAATACAAAAACCACTCTCTCTCTCTCTCTTTTCATTTTTCCGCTCATATTGCGCTCTCTTCTAAGCAGAGAACTAGTGGCTAATTCATTAGAAAAGTAAAAGTAATGCAGCAATTCCATTTTAAATGGCCGGTACGTTATTATATGGTGTCTTTTGAACCCATTCTTCGAAATAAATTACTTCAAAGCGAAGGATGGAGCCCCCCAACCACCAAAATTTCCAAACATTTTTTTTAAAATGAAGTCCGTTTAATTACCTTTCCAATGGTTTAAACTTCGCATTCGGTTAAGAAGTGTTTGATGCATAAATTTTCGTTAAAATCGATTTTCGACGTTTTTGCCGATTTTTGTCAATTTTGTACCACCCTGTATCTCTACCAAAAATCACACCAAGCTTTTTTTCTTCGTTTTTGCCGATTTTTGTTAATTTTGTACAACCTACAGGGTTATACTCCGCCAAAAATCATGCCAAACTTTTTCTCTCCAAATTTATTTATTTTTATTTCTGTCAGTGATGTTCCATGCAAAATTTGACCCAAATCGGATGTAGTCATTCCATAGTTTTTATTTTTCCGGTACTACTTATCCGGTAAAACTTATGTTTTTGACATTAATTTTGTAATGAATCAACAGAAAATATATGCGAAAAGGTCGAATTTCGACCACTGGCGAAATCTAGTTATTATAAACAACGATAATAATTTATTAAATTTTATAGACTGTGCGAATATCGAATATTTTGAGAGTCTGCTAATTTTGTCTTATCATAATATATAAAAACGTTGGTGCATATGCATGTCCGAGCATCACGGCCGAATCACTGAAGCTATCCACCTTGAATTCACATCGTATGTTCGTGTGGTGCTCCATATGGTTTTTATTTATGCTAGATCCCGCTAAGTGGTGCTGGGGTCGATAAATTCTTATATATGGACATATTTAGCAAAAATTCACACCATATTTGGAAAGGTAGGTGGCGCTGGTGTGGAAATATTTACGAAAATTTAATATTTATGTATATATAAAACCATTTGTGTGCCTGTTTGTGATCGCATAACTTTTAAACGACTCTACCGATTTAGGTCGTGAGACACAACATGACATATAAAACCTTACCAATAACTATGGTACACAGGAAGGCGCAGCACAACGTCTGCCAGATAATCTTGTAACATATAAACATTAACTATTACTAGAGTTGGCTAGTGGTCGAAATTCGACATTTTCACTTTGACATTTCGACGGACAGTGTGATATGAGTTCGTTTGCGTTCTCATATGAGCGTAGAAAAAGAAAAAAAACGACTCTATTTCTATTTTCAATTTGCCGCTCAGTGTTAACCAACAACTTTTAATACAAAATACGTTGTACTGAGAAAAGCTACAGTTTTAGAGATATCGTCATAAGTTTGTTGTCAAAGTAACGGGAATTTTTAAAAAATTTCTATTTGTGAGAACTTTCACCAAGAAAATTTATATATTCACACATGTAACATAAAAAAATGTTTATTGTAGGGTATCCGCAAGAGAAAGCGAACAATATTTGGAATGCTTTTTGTACATTTTAGCAATGTCTTAAATTTTCTCTTACACCATGTTTAGGTTTTATTTAAGAAATATTCTTGCAATACACATATTTCAGGTCAAAGGTTACAAAAAATATTAGGTGCACTCCTTTTAACTACTTAAATTCATTTAAACAAAATCGGTTGATAGACACGCGCGAAAATGGTACTGAACTGTTTTCCCAGTGGTGAATGGACACATGACGTAACCAGTTATCTCTTAAATACAATATATTTGCGAGGCCTCCGAAGATTTTTTTCAACTCTCAGGCATGGCCGCTAAAATACTGATGACGTCTACCTTACACCGTAAGCGACGCTAGGAGTAGGTATGCACAAGATAGGTGAGAACAAAAAAATGACGCACATAATGAGAGAGAACAAAAATAATTTAACGAACATTCTCTCTACGCCAAAAACTCTACAAAAACGAGAAAGAACTCACCGAAAAGTGGCAAACAAAAGCAAACGTCGCCATAAATTATTTTCAGAATAAATTTTACAATTGAATAAACGGATTTATTACCTTTTTTCTAGCATTGCAGATTACACTTAGTTATGTTATTAATAAAAATATGTTTCGGTTTAAGCATACAGATTAGTAATTTTCATAAATACACTACTTCACTGCAAAATTTTCTGTTAGAAAACACACTGTTGCCACGCAGACGATTAAAATCAATCTGCTGTTTAAACAACGAAAAGAAACTGTCGTTCTGAACAACACAAACAAGATTTTGTCACATGCCGCTTACAGTTCTGCATTACAATATCACGATCGACAAATCTTACCTAGCGGGTTGCTACGCATATTTATAAATAAGATAAGGAAATAAGATAAGGAAACCTTGAAGTGGTTTGAAATATTTCAAAAATTATTTCGCAGAAATTATTTTTGAAGCTGTTTAACTTTGTAAAAAATATACGATAACATTTTGTAAAAATAATTTTTCGTAAAAAATAATAAAGTTAAAGTAAAATTATAAAATTATAAACCCATGGTTTTCGATGATAAAAACTGTATATTTAATTATGTGTCAAAATGAAGCAATTTTTGCGGATAAATGATATGTCATATGAAAGAGTGTGGGAAATAAAAATTACGAAAAATTGCAAAAAACAAACACTTTTTGGCCTATTTTTGGAGCAAAAATTTAATATTTTAGAGGTTTTTTGAAAAGAATATAAAACATTGAATTGATGAGTTAAAGGCAAATTTTTACTTATTTCTAAGTCATTTAGTTCCAATCTCCAAAGTCAGACAAAGAAAATTTGATGAAAATCGATGGGAAAATGGCAGAGATATCTGCTTGCAAAATAAAAAGTTGAAATTTCAATAGTTTTTTTCTCATCCTGAGGCAATGACCTTGCTTAAGAAAAGGTGTTGTACTGAAAGACAAAAATGCAAGTCATCAAACTATAGAGATGTAGTTTTCTTACGTAGCAAGCAAAAAAAGTGCCTATTAAGTTTTTTGTTAAATAAGATTTTAAGAAATTGCTATAATATAAGCACCTCAAAAAATTAATTGTTGCTTATGGAAAAATTCCAAGCTATCTGTAATTTACTTCGTTATACCTTCCTTCCTTTCTTCCCTTCTTCCTTTCTATTTCAATACATCATTCATTCTAGTTTTAAATATAGCTCAACATAACAACTCTTTGTATTTTTCATTAATATTGTAAACCGGACAAAATTAATTATAACTTTAAATTTAAATTTGACATTTAGATAATTAATCAACAATCGATATATATTTATATTTTCTCTTTTCACCTTATATATTTAAGTTAAAAATAAATAAAATTTTTTGCTATAAAATAAATAAACAAATATTCTATGAATAAATAAATTTTTTCCTATGTTTTTTTTTGTTTTTTTTTTTTTCCTTAAGTTATAATGAATGATATAGTTTGCTTTGATGATTTGGTTGGTTGATCGTACTTTCAGTTAACATGTTTTGTAGTTGATTCGTCATGATTTTTACTTTTTGATTTTTTTTTGGCTAAACTTAGTGCTAAGGACATTTTTTCACTTAACTTTGCCTGAAATTAGCGCTAATTTTGTGAATCACGTGATTTTTATGCTTTTAGTTTTTAATGTTTTTTATTTTATTGCTGTTGGTATGGCGCTGTGTAGGGTTGCTCAGGCTGTTGATGTTGATAGTCATAGGCATATGCCTCCGTTAGATTTTCAGGTTGTACACTTTCCTCGACTATTGTTGCCGACGACATGGCAAAAGGATTATTTGCCACGTGTCCTGTAGCGCCATAATTGATGGCATTCGGCTGTTGCATTTGACTTTGTTCCGTGTACTGCGGCTCACCCTGTGAAAGAAAAGAGCGGTAAATTAAAATAAGTGTTGTTGGGGTGGGTATTGTTTTTTTTTTGTGAGTTAAAGTTGTTTTTGATACTTTGCAGTTAATATATTCTTTTACCAAAATACTTTTATTCTTAAAAGGACAGGTGTAGGGTAATGATTCTTGAAGACAGACTTTTGTTAACATTTTTTTCAAAGAAAATTTATGTTATTTTAGTGTTAGGAATGTTTTTCCAAAAACATATTGTGATATTTCTGTGTTTAATACAGGTTGGTTGAAAAGTATTAAAAGCATATATTAAAAAAAAAAGGAATGTAAATTTTAAATTGAAGTTAATTTTTGTAACGAAGCTCATTTACGCGGCTTGGGGGTAGTGTGGTTTGGTAGAAACCGTCACGTAACAGTGAGATTGCTGTGTGTGTATGCGTGCTAGTACCGTGTAGACTACAACCCAGTGGGCAATTCAGTCAGGCGTCTTGAAAAATAGACGCGCTTGAAAGGTTTATTGATTACATACTGAAAACTTTATAAAAATGTCAATGCCTGAAAGGAATTCTGCTTTTATTAAATAATGAAGTTGAACAGCTATTCCAAAAAAAAATAATTAATAAAGTGTCGTTAAAGAGGTACGAATATATATTATTTAAGTGAATAATGATTTTTTATTTAATGATGTTAAAATGCACTAGCAAACATAATAAACAAAGTAGTATAACCAGGGCTTATGAGAAAGTACTATAAGAATGCATTTTAAAAAAAGCGCTTTTAGCAGGGCTTTTTAGCAAAGTGAGTGCGGAAGTACTGACAAATTTTCCCATTCCATGCAAACAATAAAACGGTGTTTGCAAGGTGTGTGAAAGGTCTATTAAATTTTAACAAAGGCCTGCTCGAAGGCCTGCGGAGAGAGCACCTATTTCAGGAATAGTGAACGAAGTGCAATACTCAGGGCTTATGAAGAAAGTGATTAAAGAATGCAATTTTAAAAAGCGATTTTAGAAGGGTTTTTTAGCAAAGCGAGTGCAGAAGTACTAACAAATTTTCCCATTTCATATAAGCAATAAAACGGTGTTTGCAAGGAAAGTGGATAGCCTATAAAAACCTAACGTAGTCCTGCTAAAGGCCTTCGTACTCCTGAAATTGCCCACTGGGAAACTACCCAGTGGGCATTTTAGCTAGCGTTACGCAAAAGAAAGCATGCTAGTAGTTAATATACTTATTGGCGTCAATATACCTTCCATGCTCGCTGTATCGATGATTGCTTCTGTAAGGCCTACCTTTTGAAGGTTTGGAGTCTTTTCATACTATTTTATATGAAAATTTTTTTAAAAAAATTCAGAAAAAGTTATAAATGATCAGAACAATTAAAAAAAAATTTAATTTAAAAAAACAAAAAAATTTTTTTTTTATCAGAGTAAGGTCTCAAAACCAGGTCTCCGAAATCCAACACATTACATATCATATTATATGACAATTTTTAAATTGAAAATTCTAAATCTTTTCTATTATTTTTGCATGAAGAAAATTAACAAAAAAATTCCAAAAAATTTTTAAATGAACAGAAACATTTACAAAAAAGTGCAGATTTTAAAAAAATACAAAATTTTCTTTTTTTATCTGAGCTGGGTTTTGAACGCGCTTTCCCGAAACCTTACTTTCATTTGTAATGATGCAAAAAAAGCGATGTTTTGTTAACAACTGTTGTAGACGAGTGAATAAGATGTCGGACTGCGACACAATAGAATTTTAGTTCAAATCTGAATGTGTTTTTCATTTCAAGTTGATATTTGTATTGCTTTTCTTTCTAAAGTGCATTCTATAAAAGGGCTTCTAGCAGGCTTCTTTAAAGTCGCGAGAGAGAAAGGCCTAGAAAATTTTTTCGTTTCATATAAAAAAGTAAATAGGCTTGGATATGAGTACGGAAGGGCTAAAAAATCCATATGATGGCCTGCTAAAAGCGCTTCAAAGCCCTGCTTTTGCCCACTGGGAAGGCGAGTGCGCTGTGTGTGTGCGTGCGAGTATTAAGATTCGAGCAGACTAATGCTATGTTCACACTGAGAGCTAAATACGCATTTACGAAATCCACATTCACGAACGGCCCTTTACTTGTTGTAGGAGTAACAGGGACAAATGTATATAGTAAATGTTCTAAATGCGCATTTAGCTCTCAGTGTGAACATAGCGTAACAAACGAATAGGCGAATCTGCATTTGCTATTTTTATTTGTCTGTTTGCTTTGAATCATATTTGAGAATTTTTATTGCAATTAAGAAATGGAAACTGCAGAAAATGTGTGTTATACAGTGTTATCTGATGTTTGAATATCAAAAAGTTTTTTGACACTAGGGTGGACCCAAAAAATGTGTTTTTTATTTTATTCTCTTTGTATGTGTGCTAGCAGTATCAAAGGTCGATGACTTCGAACCAGCGATGTGCGGCGTAGAGAACATGATGTCGACAATACTATTGTCGACGGTGTCGACAATGTCGTGTAGACAATTGATTTTAACGACGTGTAGATAACTAATGTAAGAGGCTGCATGTTTATTGTGATTTTTAATTAAATTGAGTCCAAGTACGGATTATTCCTTATTTTTACGCCTTCTGGGCATGGTTTTTGTTTGTTTAGTTGTAAAATTTGTTAGTTTGTGTTAATTAAACGAATTTTCAAAAGAATTAAGGAATCTGCATAATCTAAATAGAACTTGCATTTTCGCAGTGTTGCATTTTGTTGACGTTGTTAACACAATTCTCGACATTGTCTACATTGTCGGCACTTTCTACATTATTGACACCAAAATGTCGACAATTGAAGACGACGCGTCGAGGAACATCACTGCTTCGAACCTGGTGTTAGAATTTCAATAGTATTTTTTTGCCACTAGGGTGAACCCTTAATATGTGTTTTTATTTTTTTTAGATACGCTGATCGCTGTTTTCGAATCTTATGCTAGAATTTAAAAAACAAATTTTTTACACTAGGGTGGACCCTAAATAAGTGTTTTTTGTTTTATATTTTTTGATAATGTGCTGATGATTGATTTCGAATCTTATGTCAGAATTTTCAAATTTTTTTACGCTAGGGTGAACCCTAAATTTTTTTGTTTTACACTCCTTGTATATGTGCAAACAGTATAAGCTGATTTCGTGCCTGATGTTAAAATTAAAAAAAGTAATTTTTACGCTAGGGTGTTCCTTGAAAATGTGTTTTTTTGTTTTATACTCCTTGTATAGTGCTGGAAGTGTTACGAGGTCTCTCATTTCGAACCTGATGTAAGAATTTCAAAAAGTTTTTGACAACAGGGTGGACCCTTAAAATGTGTTTTTTGTTTTATACTCTTTGTATTTGTGCTAATAGTATAAGGGGTCGCTGATTTCGAACCTGATGTTAAAGTTTTTGAAAAAATACTTTTGACACTAGGGTGGGCATTGAAAATGTGTTTTTTGTTTTATACTCTTTGTATATGAGCTGGCAGTATTAAGGGGTCGCTGATATCGAAAATCATGTAAGAATTGTAAAAAGTTTTTTTGACACTAGGGTGGACCCTAAAAATGTGTTTTTTGGCTTCTTGCTCTATATAGATGCGCTGGTCGCTGATTTCCAACATATTGTTGGAACTTTAATAATGTTTTTTGCCACTAGGGTGGACCCTAAATAAGTGTTTTTGCTTTATATTTTTTTGTAGATGCGCTGATGACTGATTTCGAATCTTATGTCAGAATTTTCAAATTTTTTTACAACAGGGTGGTCCCTAAAAATGTGTTTCTTTGTTTAAAATTTGTATATGTTCTGGCAATATTATAGGGTCGCTAATTTCAAACCTGATGTAAGAATTTCAAAAAAATTTTAACACTAGGATGGACCCTAAATATTTGTTTTTTGGCTTTTTACTCTTTGTAGATGCGCTAGTTGCTGATTTCGAATCTGATGTTAGAATTGCAAAAAGTTTTTTGACACCAGAGTGGACCCTAAAAATGTGTTTTTTTGGCTTTTTACTCTTTGTAGATACGCTGGTCGCTAATTTCGAATCTAAGTTAAAATTTAAAAAATTTGTTGATACTAGGGTGGACACTAAATATGTGTGTTTTTCATATTCTTTGTAGATGCGCTGGTCGGTGATTTCGAATTTGATGTAAGAATTGCAAAAAGTTTTTTGACACTAGGGTGCACCCTAAAAATGTCCATTAGAGGAACATGATGAATGCTCAATGCTCAACGCTTTGTTGCGTGATGAAACAAACATCGCTGGCAGCAGTAACTGCCTCTTCTCATATTTTATAAGAATTTTACATCTTAGTTTTCAATAAATAATTATTTTTTTCAAAAAATATTAAATAAAACTTTTTGATTTGATTGCTCATTATTTGAAAAAAATTATTTGAAAAAATTATATAAAATAAAAATATACATATTTTTTCGAATAATATTCGCAGTTGAAGAAAAAGCGTAAGGAACTTCATTCTTGACGGGAATTCCTCGACCGCACCACTTTTTTTATTCAATATAATCAACTTCAATATACTAAATCAATAGTTTTATAGCATCTCTGTAATGATTTTCCGGAAGCTCTGCAAGAAACTGTTTCACTACTGTAATAATTTGAAGCAAACACTTGCCACGAAGGAATTGTTTGAAGTTTCTGGAGAGGCAGTAGCCGCTGGGATCGAAATCTGGTGAGTACGAGTTAAAGCAATTCGTTTTTTTAATTCATTCAATGTAGCTATCGTCAAAACACTTGCTTGAACACGTGCATTGTCTTGATGAACAATTTTTTCTTCTTCTGCTTTTCGTCTTTTCTCATGAATTTTTCATTCAGCTGATTTAAAAGGTTGCAATAATATTCAAAATTCATTGCATAACTTCCTCAAGATAATCAATCAACAAAATCTCTTTTGCTTCCCAAAACACTAATGCCCTAACCTTTTTTGACGATCAGGATATTTTTGTCAATTAAGGATGACGGTAGTAGCTGCAAGTCGCATTCGTAGTTGTAAAACGGTGCACAAAATCTATTTTATTCTGCTTAAAACGTTTTAAATTAGGCTGAGAAATTAGTTATCGATTCAGTGTTTGTGGAATTGTTAACGAATGCGGCACATGCGTTTCGGAACATCCTTTTCATAAGTAATTCTGTATGAAAAATATGAAGTACTCGTTCGTCTGAGATGCTTATGATATCAGAAATTTCACGTTATTCAAACTTTGATCTACACAAACCATATCATACACTTGCTCAGTGATTTCTAATGTTGTGGGACTTTTTGAATGTCCACTACGTGGTTTTCATCGTCATCTTCAACGCTTGTACGACCACGTTTAAACTCTAAAAACCATCGATGCATATTTGAAAATGAGGAAGCAGATTCTTCGAACACTTGTACCAGTTTTATATGAATTTTTGTTGCTAATTAATAAACCTTACAAAACAGCATTTTATCACTGCCTTTAAAACAGCATTTTAGGTTATTTCACACACATCAATTTTAAACCGTTCAAATGGTTTGTAAACAAGGAATGAATAGACAGAAGTAAAATTTTTTGTGTGTTCAAATGAAAGATGAAATATTAAAATTTTTGATTCTTTTACTGGTTAAGGTGCCCCCAGACTATATGTTTCATACAGATGACATGTCAAAAAAATTACATACCGAATTTCACCTGTGTGTCAAAATTTAGTTTTTGTCATTCAGTTTTTTCTTTTGTCTCCACACTATCTGACACGTCATTTGAAAATAAAATACAGCTTTTGAAATTTTTGTAAACTGTAAAGCTCTAAAGTGTCCACCTTTGGCCATTTAAACTAAGAATAAATTCATTAAAAATCAATTTATTGAATACATATCTGTGTAGTTTTGACAAAACAACTTAAGTCTATCTGAAATTTATAGACAAAATCCACTAAGTTGATATGAAATTCATATAGAGTTAAGTTGTTTTGTCTATGAATTTCAGATAGACTTAAGTCTTAACTTGTTTTGTCAAAACTCCACAGATATGTATCTTAAAATTTGCATTTTCTTTTATTTTCCGATAAAAAATTTATCAAACTGACACTTTGTACAGATGGAAAAACATACGAAATTAGAGACTGTTCTAATTCAAAAATTAATAGACGCAAATACAAACGACATTGCAAAACGACATTTTCATATGTTTCACACTATCTGTAGCTAAAAACTATTTCTAATTTTTGACGTGTCATATGTATGAAACATATAGTGTAGAAGCACTTTTAATAGGTGTCGCATTCAATACTTTTCTACCAACCTGTATTATTATGCCATTTCTTTCTATATTCTCTCTGAAAATACCTCTACATTGCTTATTTTCACCGATCCGATACTTACAAATGATGTTTCCTTGAAGAAGGTGCCACCACCCTCGCCGGTTTCTTGAGTGACAGCTCCCACAGGTGGAGCCCAGACTTGTTTCTCCTCAGTGGTTGGTTCAGCCCACGGTTGTAGTTCACCAGATGCAAAAATACCATAAAAAGTGCAACCAATCAAGTGAACACAGGCAGCTAGGGTGAAGACTGTAGTCCAGCAGCCTTTAGGCTAAGGAAAATTCAAAGAATAAAAAAACCCATTATCTAAAGAACTATATGTTAGTCCAACTCCCATAAACTTACATTCTCTTGAATGAGTCCATCCAGGGCATAGGGCACAATTATGCCCGCCAAGGTGCCAATGCCGTTCGAGAGACCCATCAATATACTAGCATATCGTGGCGCAATGTCCAGATGATTGACATTATAGCCGGATATGGCAAAGCCACTGAAAGCCACACCACAGGTCAGAGCAAACATGGCGCCAGTCTATACGTTAAATTTCACACAATTTAAAACTTTTTCCTACCTCCATCTCGAGCTGTACTTACCGCTGTATCAGAGTGCGCCACAAAGAGAAAGAATAGGCCCTCCATGCCGAAGCCACCACAGTTGAATAGTTTGCGCACATTCGTCGTTGACATGATACCATTTTTGCGCAAATGATCGGCCAACATACCACCGAACGGAACTATTGTGGTCATTATTAAATGTGGCAGCGAACCAACGAAGCCAGCCTCTTCGACTTTAAAACCGAATTTATGCTTTAGAAAGGACGATTGGAATAGCACCAATAGATAAAAGTTCCAGGAGCGACAGAAGTTTGCCACTATGATGGCGTATACGGGCATAGAGCGCATCATTTCATTCCAGGGTGTCGTCTTTAGCGATGGCATTGTTGGATGGGCCGATGTTTCGCCCAATGATTTTTCGATGTATTTCAGCTCGGGAATGCTGATGGCAGGATGCTTGCGTGGATTTTCGAAACAAAGCCATTGCCAGAAGAGGTACCTAGAGATATAAAGAATATGGGTGCATGTGAAAGAACTATCTTCAAGTTTGCTTAATTATTAGATAATTTTGTTATTTATTATATTTTTAAAAATAAATGTTAGTAGAGCTTTTATTTTATTTTTGCATGTTATGATCCAAAAAATGTGCAATATGTTATATACCAAGAAAGCTGTTATATACCAAGAAGCACAAAAATTCGAAATTTCAAAAATAATGTCACTGGAACAAAATACGAAAAAATTGTACTCGGAAAAACGATAACTTTTGAAGGAGTTAAGTAGCTAAGGAGTTAAATTGCATGTTCAAAGCTCCGCCAAAAATAATCAGATGCATATCTTAAAAATATAAAAACCTTAAAAACGTTGATGTTATTATTAATAGTTTTTCATCAAAATATATTCCATATGTATTTCGGTTTGGACAACGCATTTGTCGTTTGGACAAATGGTTTAAGTCGTTTGTAGCTCCAAAATTACCTTGAAACGATTTCCGCAATATCTTGAGGTCAAATTTTGTTTGGGGCTTAAGGTATTTTTTATCATTAGGAATGGAACTTTCAAAAAATGAACGCGCACCGAAAGAAAAAAGAATTATAGTTTTCCTCAAATCTGTTTAAATAGCCTTATTTAACGTCAAATTCTTTTCAAAAAAGGGCCTTTTATTTTTCATTTCCAATAGGCCAAATGGCTGTAAAAATGCAATTAATGTCGGCACCAGGCCTGTAGCCAGGGGAAAAGAGGGGCATTTCCCCCCTACTACAACCGTTTCCCCCCTGGCTATAGGCCTGGTGCCAGGGGGAAAAGAGGGCATTTCCCCCTACTACAACTGTTTTCCCCCCTGGCCAAATCAGACAATGAAAAACTTTAAATGAATAATTAATATGCATTTTGTTGATGTATTGTTTTATTGCTTTAAAATTAGTTTTGTTTAAAATAACAAAAATATACACATTCATGACTTGAATATGTATATGAACTTTGTTTAAGCAAACATAACAAGGGCTTTACTCTGTAATGCGATTCGAAAAGCAAATGCGATTCGTAAACAAAATCACACCATGTAAATACATTAATTAAGATTACTAAATGGCAGTAACTTTCTACCTCTGCTTTAAAATATTGTTTTTATCTGCATTAAATTCCAACTAATCAAAAATTAGTCAAAAAACCATGTTATTACTTGTTGCGATTTTGTTTTCGAATCGAATTTGCTTTTGGAATCGCATTACAGAGTAAGGCACCAGGCTAATTGTTACAATTTTTCAAATTTCTACTGGGTCGCCAACATTTGCTACCAAAAAATAAGATTTGAATTTTAATAATTTCTTAACCCGCATCCATAGGAACTTTCTATAACGAAAAGCACGTTGTGCACCAATTTGATGCAGATACAAAAAGAATATATAATTTATTGAAATGTTTTTAATTTTGAAATTTTTTTTTATGCATGATTAATGTTACCAACTATACTTACTTTGTAAGTATCATACTTATTTTCAGCTTCATATACTTACTAAAATTACATGCTTATAAGTATACTTACTTTTAAGATTTATACTTATTCATGCTTACTTTCAGCTCTGGTTGAACTTTTGCTTGCAAAAGCATAAAAAATTTGGAAATTGGACTCAACAGCGTTAAAAATACAGACACTGGAGTCAATTTTATTTGTAAAAAATAATATTGAATACAGCTGTATCGAATTTTACAAATTTTTAAAGACAAGACTTGACATATTAAACAACATTTCCAGCCAAGACAAATACGATTCCAAGCAAAAATAAAACAAACCAGTTAATGTAGCACGTCAATTCAGTGACAGTGAGGGCAAATAAGGATAACTTTGCTTTGATTTCTGTATACATTTTAGGCTGGGTCGATTTGTTTGGAGGTAAGAAAATTGATGTTGCCTATACGATACGGGCCATAGGGGTGCAATTTACCCTATCACATCTTCAATTTTGTGAATTTTTTCTTTAGGAATTTTTTCCCAAAAATGTATATAAACGTGCACAGATAGAACAATAATGATGCCAGAAATGAAATCCTCGTACCCGATTCAATCTAAAACCGGTCTCACATTTATACGTTTTTAGACAAAAATTGATCGTAAAAAATTCCTAAAGAAAAAATTCACAAACTTCAAGGTTTTTGACCATCACGGCTGAACCACAAAAGCTATCCACCTTATATTCACATGTATTTGTGTGGTCCTCTGAAATTTTTTCTTTTTTTAGATCCTCTAGGTGGCGCTATGGTCGATTTTTATCGGTTTCTAAATGGATTTAAAAAAAATTTGTATTTATAAACCGATAAAAATCGAACACAGCGCCACCTAGGGGGATCTGAAAAACAAAAAACGATAAATTTTCGTATAAAAACGTAGCAATGTGAGACCGGTTTTAAGTTGATTTTGGCATCAGTTTTGTTCTAGCTGTGCACTTTTATATACAAAAATTTTTGGAAAAAAATTCCTAAGGAAATAATTCACAAGACTGAAGATGTAATAGGGTATAGTGCACCTCTATCGCCCCCCTTTTTGTAATAACTTTTCATGCCCGATCCGAAAATCGCCCAGGCAACATAGGCTTGCAAATCGACCCAGCCTAATTCATTTGAATCTGATTTTTTTATTTTATTTTTATTTCACTACTTTGAAAGTATGTATTACTTTTAACTTTTTGTTATGCTCTTGTTTGTTTTCAAACTATTTTATATATATGAAATATACCCACCGAACCACATGCGAATGTTTTGCGTAAAGTGATAGTTTTGAGTACGTTTTTGGAAAGAATTTTTTTTTTGTAAATTTTTGTTTTTGATTTGTATGATCAATGTTCTTGCTAGAAAAGATTAAATTCGTGAAAATTTATTCCATAACAAAATGTTAGTTATTAAAAAGTGGATTTCTATAGTTAGTTTTTTACTTCGTTTTAAAAAAAATGGTTCGTTTTTGAGAGGCAATTCAGTCCGGCGAATGAGTTAAAGTTAAAAATTGTTAATGTGTGAGTTCCGAAAAATAACTTTTCAATAGTATTTTCCAACTTGTTTCCAAACAAAAAAAATACACAGTTGATGATTCTTTTATTAACTCACTTCTGAAGAAAAAAAGGTTCGCTTTTGAGAGGCATTTTAGTCCGACGAATGAGTCCAAAAAAGTTCATTTATAAGTGTCGAAAATAAATTTTTCTACCCGAAAAAGTTCATAATTGAATTAAAAAAAAGATAGTTTTGGTTCACTGGGTATATGAACTGCAAACATATAAAATTAATTTATTTTTTATCTGAAGAATTTTGGTTTTAGTTAGATTGCCAACACAAAACTTTTCGAGAAGAAATATTGTGGGTTCTATTGGTTCTTATATTAGAAAATAATATCAAGAAAATATTAACATTTTTTTTCTAAGGTGATATACTTACTTATACTTATTTTTAAAATTTATACTTACAAACACTTGCTTTTCAGTGTTCTAAGTAGCAAAAATACTTATTTTTTAATATCATGAGTTGGGAGCATTATGCATGATGAATGTTTATTAATTTTAAAATAAGAAAAACTGCAAATCTTAATTCTAGCAAAAATTTAAAGAAGCAAAAGATTTAAATCAAAACATGCATGTTTGTTCTTAATGTATAAATCTGAATAAAAAATTTGCATCAATTTGATGCAAACGACGGATGCGGGTAAACTCAATTTTTTTATTTGTTACACCTAAAAAATGTCTTATACATATGTTAGCCCATCTCGCTACTCTTTCTTATATTTCTAGACACTTTAAATAAATCTTGTGTTTTTACCTTCATTTTATTACAAAGTCCTGAATTAATTTTTATATTATTTTTTATGTATTAATCTCATGTATAAAAAGATCTCCATATCCATTTAAATATTAAAAAATTAACTGTTTTTTTAATAAATATGTGTAATGTATTTATTCATTTCACACGTTAAAAAATTGTTTTTTTAATTACAAGAAAAATAAAAAAAAATTTCCCCCTCAAGATTCATGCCTGCCACCTCTGTCTTCTTGGTCTGGCTACAGGCCTGGTCGGCCCAACAAAATTCGAACACTTCAACTTTAAAAATAAGTTGGACAAAATTGTGATGACCTTGAGAGGTGAAATCAGATGCGATGGACTCTCAACATGTCCTTCTTTAAGAATATCAAAAAAGTTTGGATGTGCTTGTTTATTTATGGTTTTGGCACACTGTTTTTAGTTCAAGAAAAATAATATAAGTTATTAAATTATTTACTCGGTTTTTTTTTTGAGCGCGAGTGTATAACGTAGATGTCAGTAGGACTCGTTTGCCATTTTTGTAGCGTTGTAGTTGGTTTATTGAATGCAAACATAAACCCTTTACTATTATCGCATAAAAATAGACACAAACTTTGTCATTCCGTAGCTTCACTGTCAGAACGGCTTGGCGAAAATTTGTCCAACATATTTTTTATCTCTCCTGAATACTTCTGTGAAGATAGCCCAAAATCTTCAGTCCAAGTTTTTGCCGAATTCGCCGCAAATCATATCTAAATATAAAATTTGCCACAGTTACAAAATTGAGTTAAACATACATTTTTTAGCAAAAAAGTACATTTATTTGATAAATTTGGCACCTCTTCTCCGAATTGCTAGCAACCGTCTTCCGTATCTACAGCTTCGAACTTAAAAAATTAGTTAAGATAAATTTTTTTTCTAAAAACGAAAAAATTATTGAAAATGAAAAGGTTCCATCCTAAATTTTTGGGCAGAAATGTATTTTGATGTGCCAAATCGAATGACACTATGCTCAAGTCCCGCTCTATCGTCCTTGGTACCTAAATTTAGGCTTAAGTGCAAAAAATCGCTATTTTGGTATGAAAGTAAGAATTGCACACCCCAAAACTTGCCCCAAAACTTGCCCCAAAACAAGAAGTTTCATCCTGGATTTGAGATATATGATAGCTGATAGCAAACTGAATATATTAGACCTTAATCTTAAAATTGCTATCTATCGTCCTTCCTACAGTAAAATAGTCTTAAAGTAAAATACTCAGTTCAGAAAAAAAAAATATTCTTAAAACATAAAAAATAAAAGGTGAAAAGGTTCATTTTTGTTCAAATTAAATTATTAATAAAATAAAAATAAGTAGATGCAGTGAAATGGTATGAAAATATATCGAGGGCCTATATTCATTTTCTTCTTGCAAAAGTACAAGTTTTCAGGAGAGCGAAAAAACCGCTTCATCTGCTTATTGAAGAATTTGTGAAAAATCGATCTTCTACAATGTTGTTTAAAAGTGTCCACGGACCACTTTGCACAAAATGTTTTTAAAATTTTGCACTAGTTTAGCTGCTTTAGCAGATAGTGGGTTATGTCCAAAAAACAAAACATAACTATAAATGCAGATAGAGGTATGTGTATAGCAGTAAAAAACGCCATATTTAGTAAGGGATCAACAGTTAAATTTTGCTGTTTTTATTGATGTTTTTGTCGATGTTGATGTAGTATGAAACGAGTTGATGTATTTTGTATTTGTATTTATTATGCGAATATGTTAGCATATAAGAATAATTTCTTTAGCATGCCACAGTCAATGTTAAAAACATTTAAAGAAAATAACAACAAGCAATTTATAAAATTCATTTCTAAAGATTAACAATTAAGTAATAAGAAAAACATTAAAACATTAAAAAGAACATTAAAACATTATAAGTTTAAAAACTAAAAATTGAATTAAATAACAACAGGTAATCAATGCTCTGAATTAAAAATAAACAACAATTTTAAGCAACATAAAAAATTGCTGATAAAAGGCATACTGAGGCAATTAATTTTAGCTTAACTGTATAAGTATTATAAGATAATTTTATAATGAAGCAAACAATACAATAAATAAATTAAGGAAAATTAACAATGCAAGGCTGAGAAAAAGAGTAGTAGAATTATAAAGAAGGTAAAAGAAATCAAGGATAGATTATAGCTAAGAGTAATATTCGAAAATTAAACGCTTGAAGGTTCTTTGGTTGGAAACAACCTTAATGTAATTAGGCAAAGAATTCCACATCCCGATTGCACTGATGAAAAACAGCCTACTAGAATTTTTATAACAGTAACTTGGAATCAATAGGTTCATACTTCTGTTTGATCTACAGAACTGAAGTTTTTCATAAAGGTAATGTGGACAACGTGAGTATATAATCTTATGCAGAAATAAACAATTTCTAGCCTCAAGATACCGAAATATGCAGCGACCAAGTAATTTAGTGCGGAAGAATGATACATGGTCAAACTTTTTGAGACCATAAACGTAACGGGTAGCATTATTAAGAGCAACTAGCAACTTATGAGATGATCGTGAATCCAGATTGCTATAAACGACTTCCGAGTAGGTGATAATTGGCATCAACAGTTGTAAGACTAGTTTTCGTCTCGTTTCGATGGGAACAAATGATGCAGTCATTTTCAGATTTCTTAAAACATAATAGATCTTACTCACACAAGAATTTATGTGATCCTCACAGGACAAGTACGTATTTATTTGAAAGCCAAGATTTGAAGCCTTAATAACAACTTTCGACTGATGATCAACTGATGTTGTATGCAACTGTAGCTTGGTTCTGTAACGTATTCGAGAACTTGTTGATTTTACTGACGTCACACTGTTTCAATAAGAAATTGTCGATTAAGCGAGTTCAAGTGTGTTTGTAGCTGAAAATCGAAATAATTGAGAATGTGATGGTCCTGGAACACAAATCGGCAAGAAATAGTTGAAATTTGCTACAGTCTCCGAAACTTCAAGGTGACCCTTTCTTGCCTTTTTCATGGTTAAATGCCATTTGCCAACGCTTCGGTGCTGTAAAAGAAGCAGCTGAAGCTTTTGGTAAAACCTCTCATAAAAGATTACATAAAATTAGTCATAATGTTTTTTTGGAGAATAAAACTTACTTTTTTTTTAATTTTCCATCTTTTAATTTTTGATTTATTTTTACCGTCATAAAATTTTTTAATTTTGTGGGTTATTTTTGTGATTCGATTCATACAAAACCGATTATATTTTTATGAATACATTACATCACTTAAAAGTATTGACATATATTGTTCTTCACTTCTAATTATAAATCTAAACATTTTTATCACAATTAAATTTCTTTTATAAAGAGAAAAGTATTCCCTAAAAAAAGTTATTCGGTTAGTAACGTTAATTTGGTTGACTTTTTGTAATGTTTGCGCAAAATTATTGATATTCGTAGAAATCGATAGAGTACTCACTTAGCTCACAGGTAGTGAAAAAAGCAATCGTTTTGAATCGATAAAATTTTATTACAGAAACACTTTCTTAAGTGAATACTATTGAAATGAAATTGGAACATGAGACAGGTTGTCGATTTAAACTGAGCAAATGTAGTGGGAATCGATTCATTTTATTACAGAAACAGTCCAGGTGAGAGTGACGTCAAATCGAAAATATCAGTCGAAAACTGCAATCGACGCGTGTTACAGAAACCAGCTACTGGGCAGGTGTCGTATGTCCAATATATTTTTAAATTTTAACGGATAGGTGTAATTTTGGTTTAAAACAACTTTGAATTTAACGATGCCGATGGGCTTATTTTTTTATCATCATGGGATTTTAGATTTTTAGATGCGAAACCGTTGGATCACCTTTTTTGCAACCTGGTCGAATTGTAGTAAACCGAATGAGATGTTCATACTAAAGGTCTCTATCCAGCTCTCAAGTAATTACTCAAGAAAAAAGTTACTTAAGTTTCTTGAGTGTAAAAAAGTAGTAGACAAGTAATTTTGACGGCGAGAGTTTTGACAGTTCCAGCATTGTATCACTTTGTATTGAAAATTTAGGCTTATTTGTTTTCATCAAACATTGAAATAAATTTGTTGCAATAAATATTGAAATAATTCATTAAATGAGTAATGGCTGAATTGCAAAGGTAAGTAATAGAGAAAAGCGTTTGTTTACATTTTATTACATTTTGTTTACATGTTGGCAGACCGCTTCTTCCGGACAGCTTTCGACCGCTTCTCGGAAGACATCTGCCCCTCAAAATTGACTGCTTCTTCTTCTCCCTCCGTAGAAATGTTCATGTGCGTGTCTAAAATATTCTTTTATTAATTTTTAATCAATTAATCAATGATATCAATAAAATTATTTACCTTTGAATGTTGGTATCCAAAATTTTACTTGAAGTAATAATATAACTTGCATATATTTCTTGACATTCACAGTGTTACCGTTGTCACTTTTCAATGAAAAAAAAGTAGTAAGAACAGAAAATTTTTCTTACGAGCTGGATTCTCTTTCAAGTAATTTTGACAAGAAAAAATTACTTTTCGATTACTTTTCAGATTTATGTATGAAAATAAGCTTTACTTGAGAGCTGGAAACAGGCCTTAATAATTTAAAAAAAAAAATAAATCAAAATTTAGACATTTTGAACCGAACGATTTTTTTTAATGAGTTTTTTACATGACTTTTGACATATTTTCTGGCTTTTGTCGTAATTTTGGTAAAATTGATTGGTATTTAATTTTTTTTTTCTATTTTTGCGTGCGCACTTTCGCACTCCATCTGAGTGTGGCTCTTCTCAAAATCAATTTTTGCCCAATAACTTTACCATTTTCATCCATCTGAATTTGACATACGCCCCATGGATATCGAAATAAAAAAATTTTAAGTTCAAGTGTTTTCAAACATCAATGAATCCCAACACAGAGCATCTTACAACCACAAATTTTGCTGCCCATTTTCATAAGTTTCACATATTTGGTAACAACGGCATTCAAAGGAAACGAGTTTATTTAACAAAATCGAGAATACTTCCCAAAGTCCTTTGTTATTTACGTGGAGTCCATAAAAGACCATCTAAAACAAGAGCTGCGCCAAACTCTAAAACATTTGTGTTAGTGAAACTGGAAAATATTTGTATCAACATTGGAAAATTTTTCAAAGTAAAAAAATCTTCATAGAGTTTTTCAAAACTACTTGTATTTAATGCAGATAGAGGTTTTTGTCGTAAGAAACAAGTTAGTAGATAGAGGCTCAGTTTAATAAATTAAAAAATTTGTTAGGATTGTTTTTTCGCTCAAATATTAAAACCATAGATGTAACCGAGGCCAGCCCTAATTTTGGCATTAAATAAAATGCCAAAATGCAGACAGAGAATAACTAATATAGGCTCTCGATATATGTATTTATAGATTCTTATTGGTAACAGGTATTTAGAAAATTTTTTCACCAAAATTATTTTGAAGCTGTATTACTTATAGAAACACCATTGTGAAAAAATTAATGTTCGCAAAAAAAGAAAATCCAGGCACTATGTCCAGAATTCTGAATTAATTTTTTACACGTGACCTAGAAAAGGTTGGATTGATTTCAATAGACGAATTTTAAATTAGGATAAGTAAAGTAATATCTGACAACTTATTAAGACAGAGAAACATTTTGAAGTAGGTATTAAATTTTTATTTAACAATTTCGACATTATCTCTATTCTTATCTTAATATTTCTTATTAAAGTACTACGTCACTAAAATTATTCAAATCTTTCTAAAAACTATTACCTTCTTCAAAATTAACATAATGCTCACACTTACCATGTTATTCCAAATACACCATAAGCATAGAAGGGTGCCTGATAGCCCACCACATCGGCCAGTAAACCGGATAGCGGCAGACCAACAACAACGCCCGCATATGATCCGCTAAATGCTAAAGTAGCCAGACGTGAACGCTCCATGGGTGGCGCCCAAAAGCGCCAAATACCATGACAGGCTGGATATGTTACACCCTAGAAGAGATAAAGATAGAGAACACAACCAAATATAAAATAAATAGCCCAAGCAAGTAACAAAGAAACTTATGTAACAAAGTAGGTATAAAGAAAACAAAAGAAATGCCAAACAAAGACGAATCACAACAATAATGGAAAGAATCACATTAAAATAACAACTTATGTTGTTATTGGAAAAAAGGGATAAAAATCATAAAAAGAGGGTGGGGGAAAAAAGGCTAGATGGGGGAATTCGTCAATCAATGATGAGGAAAAAATGTATTCATTTTGGAAAAGAAAAGCGAAAAATGTTCAAGAAGCAGAGATTACATCATGTTTTTCATATGAATAGCTAGATCTAAGCAGTTGAAGACCTTGCTCAAATATACACACACGTACACAGGATATATTCAGGATTACCCCAGCACTGGCATATTTTTTGAGCAAATGGCAAAAATGACACGCATGACATAATTTACAAAACAAACTCAAGTGACTTTGATCTGCTTATGGGAAGAAGGCGTAGAAAGCGTTGTATAGCAAGCGCTTTGAATCCTTTGCGTTTTAGTTCTCTCGCTCGTATTTAAATCCAAATCGAATTTTCGCATTTTCATTAATAACACAAAAGATTTGATATGAATAAAAATCCTTGTATTTTTTTTTTGGTTTATTCTTTGCTATTGAGCACAGGGATTTATTTACAATGACTTACCTCGAATAGTCCTTGCAGCACACGCACACATATGACAACATGCCCATGCGCCAGCGTCATGGCGAATGGCACAAAAAGATGCAACGTTGCCGAGCTAACGATGGACAAGCCGAAAATTTTATTGGCAGGAAATTTCGATGCAATGAAACCGCCAGGAATCTGCGTTACCAAATAGCCCCAGAAGAATGATGAATCCACATGACTCTCCACCGCCACTGTCCAGTTCATGAACACGGTCTGGAAGAAAGGAAGAAAATAAAAAAAAAATCCTCATCATCATCATTGCACTATGGTTCAAAAACTCAAATTTTCAAACATTTTTTGAAAAAAAATTTGCCCGATCTAAGGAAATATTGCCCATAGAGGAAATGTAAAAAAATATTTACATCTTTACGTCTTTTATTCTTTTATAACAAACATTAAACATATTAACCCTAGAGAGGTAATCTACGTTGATTCGACGTAGACTGCTTACTTAAGGCGTAGGTAAAAGAATTTATGTTGCCTGGGCCATTTTCGGATCCTGCCTGAAAAATTATTTAAAAAAAGGGGTCGTTAGGGGTGCGCTTTACCCTATCACATCTTCAATCTCCTGAATTTTTTCTTTAGGAATTTTTTTTTTAAATTTTTGTATATAAACGTGCACCCGATTCAACCTAAAATAGGTCTCAGAATTATACGTTTTATACAAAAATTTATCGTAAAAAAATTCACAATATTCAAGGTGTAGTCTTAACGTTGGTGAGTATCTATTTTTGACCATTGCGGCTGAATCACTGAAGCTATCACCTTATATTCACAACATGTGTTCGTGTGGTCCTCCTAAATTTTTTTGTTTTTTTAGATCCCCTAGATGGCGCTGTGGTCGATTTTTATAGGTTTATAAATATATTTTTAGTTTAAAAATCGACCACAGCGCCACCTAGAGGGATCTAAAAAAACAACAAAAAAATTCAGAGGACCATAAAACATATGTTCTTAATATAAGGTGGATTGCTTCAGTGGTTCAGCTGTGCTGGTCAAAAATACATACGCACTAACGTTAAGATTAATCTTGAGTTTTGTGAATTTTTTTCTTTAGGAATTTTTTGAAGATAAATTTTTGTATAAAAACGTATAAATGTAAGACCCATTTTAGGTTGAATCGGGTACGAGGGTTTCATTTCCGGCATCAGTTTTGCTCTAGCTATGCACTTTTATATACAAAATTTTTTTTAAAAAATTGCTAAAAAAAAGTTTAAAAATTGAAGATGTGATAGGGTAAAGTGCATCTTTATCGCCCCTTCTTTTTTTTAATAACTTTTTATGCCAAATCCGTCATGATCAATCCCTTCACGTGCCTCGGCTTTTTTGTGTGTCTTTTTTTCGTAGCTACAGTGTTATTAAATATCAAGAAGATACTTTTTATCATTTAGAAGAAAATCACATTTTTTTAATAAGACTTTCTTAATGTTTTAACCCTTTCAGTGGATTTGCCCAATTTATTGGACACGTCAGAAAGTAATTTCATATTTATTTTGCAGCGCTTTTTTTAAATCAAATTTTTTGGTTCTATGAAAAAAGATGAACCAACATGATAAAAATAAATTTAGAGATATAGAAAGATAGAAAATTAGAGAGATATTTGACATTAAATTCAGTTAGGTTTTCGATTTTGTGCCGAAAAAAAGCAAACAATTTTTTTTGCCTTTTTCATAAGAAAAAATCAAACGGACAAAAATCACATGTACGTTTTTTTATCTTTTTATTTTTTTAATGAAAAGAATATTAGGAGGGCTTAGAGAACATGTATCTAAAGGGTTGAAAAACCTTCAAGGGATTAAAAAAAGTGTTTGAGCCGAACAGGAGCAAAACAACTTATTCTTTATACAAGCTTGCAAAACGTAAGTAGCGCAGGTAAAAATCAAAGGTACACATGTTTTTTTAATCTTTTTAGGACCTAATTGATAGGAATATTACCTCAAAAATTATTTAGATCTTAGTTTAGCCTAGCCATTGAAAGGGTTAAAAAGTTTTTTTATAAAAAAAAATTGCAGTATTCCCTATGTCTAGTGTATGCCATTGCACGGTGCAAGAATTAGAAATATGCAATCCGTACAATGGCGCAATAACAAAATATATGTAAAAAAAATACAGTGATTTTACTATGCTACACATGTACAATAGGGTAATTCACGATCTTGTTGCATAGCTGCAAAATGCAAAATTGACTGCTTTTACAAAAACAAAAAGCATTGATATACATTTGCAGCATTCATGCATTTGCTATAACAAAAGGCTATTTCATATGCATACCCAATAATAGTGTATTGTAAATGACGCTATTGTGATTTTATTTTGCATTGAACACCACCACCGATACTTTTTGAACACCGCTGATTGAGCTGCTGTTTTCATTAGGGGTATTCACAATTCAGTGCATTTGTCAGTGGAGTTGAGGCCTTGTGCACTTTACAAAAACTAAATACAAGTAAGTCAAAAACCTGCACTAGTGCTTTTCTATTATTGCCTTAAACTTGAGGACTTGAGCTCTTTAGCAGATGTGCACTTGGGTCAGTTATAAAATTTGACAGCTGTCATGGTGGTGTGTTCATGAAAACCTAAATGCTCAAGTCCTCAACTGCACTGGCCAGTACACTGCAAAGTGAATACCTCTATTGTTAACATTTTGAGCGGCAGAAAAAGTTTAATTTATTATAAAAGAAAGAAGTAGTAAAGAAATGAAGGGAGTTTTTAAAAAAGAAAATTGAAATGGAAAATGCCAGCAAAAATTGAACGAAGAAAGAATTAAAGCATTTGCAACATCATAATATTAAAGATATGCTCACAAAAATCTACTCTTGCAAAAACGCATTTGCTGCGAAGCAACAAGAACGTGAATTACCCTCATGATTTTACTAATAAAAAATGACAGGGTTTAAAGCAGATTTTTTCTATGATTTTAACTATACCTTTTTTTGTTATTATATTTAATTGATTCTGTTCTATTTATTTGGTCATTTTGGCTCTGTGCAATTTTGTACCTTAACATTTTAAAGAATTTTAAAAAATTATAAATTAACTATAACAGAATAAAAAATAAATTCAAAATGATAATATCCGACAGCATAGGAGCGTTTCTCCTAAAAAAATGTATTGGAGGTGCCACGCTCCTTATTTAAATTCATTTATTCTAAGACGTCAATAACTAATTCTAAAAAAAACATTATTTAAAAATTTCAGTTGTATGGGCGGTGGTAATCCAGGTGTTAAATTTTTATGGTTTTCATATATACTTAGCTGGTATCATCATCAATCGTCACTAGAAATAAGTGTGCAAAATTTCAAGACGAAAATGAACTGCTTTGAATTGTTGTCACTTATTTGGGTTCTTGAGCCATAGTGCATTGTTAGTCTTCAACTGAAATTAAGTCTATTCAAGTGTCTTTATAGAAAATTTTTAATAACTGTCGGGGTGAAAAACGTTATAAGTGTGACCGGAAGTGATGGTCACTTACTTGTCTTAAGAACTGAGCTTTGTTAAAACTTCAAGAAAAGTTTTGGGCACGTATCTACGATGGAAAAAAATTATTCTGCTTATAAGAAGCAATGCACCCCAACTATTTTTTTTAGTTATTTATAAACTACCTACCCTTGACTGTATATTTTTTTCCACTTTTAGACCAAATTTTTACTTTTAAAACAATACAAAAAAATAAAAAGCTGGAGCAAGTTTTTGCATATCAAATGTTAAAATTTTTTGCGAAAAATGACTTCGGTGTGGCGCTATAAAAATTTTTTATAAATTGCATAAAAATACTCTTCACATTCGTCATCTTCCCCAAATTGCTGGCAAATGGAGCAACGCACAACAATGAAGCCATTAAAATGGTCTGAAAATAAACCGGAAGCTACTGAAAAACATCCTGTTTGTCGACGCCTAAAAGCTAAAAAGCCCTCGAGGCATTATTAACGAGCGTGACGGAATTACATTCATTCAAGCAGCTACTCACTCCTGCCAATAATGCGAGAATTTTAACTTACATATTTGTATGAAGCTTGTGTCTAAAATGTGCCAAAAGGACGACGATAACAAATATGATTTTGTTCATTTGTTGAAAAGCTGAAAAGGAATGCCCAACCATTGCATGCAGCAAAGGAACAATGAATTGTATAGTGAGTGTTATAGATGTGGGTGCAGAACGTGACTTCAAATTCGAGAATAATGATGCTATGATGTCACAATCAACATGTAACTGTCACAAATTAATTGACAGCGCTATACCAACAATTGTGTTAATTTTAAATTTTTCAACCGATATGCTTCTAAAAGCTCAATTATCAAACTGAGCACTTTAAAAGCACAAAGCTGTTGCTTACCCACCTTTTTTTCAATGGTAAAAATGATCGAGACTCTTCAAAAATGCAGATATTTATTGCCACATGCAATCCTTCGCTGCTTCACTGAGAGCTCTTATTTACAAGGTTTCTTTTTGCACACCTAAAGCAGTACAGCTTTATTGTTTTTCCTACAATACTTACATCTGCTTATACTTCGGTGTAATTTTTTTGTTAAATGTTAAAATATATATAATTTTATTTTTTAAAAACACGATAAAACATGAGTCCTTCTTTAGTGCTATTGCAAAGGTAATTGACTGAAAATAATGTGACAGTAAAAAAACATATAAATTTGATTAAAATAAAATCAAAGAAATATAGAAATGCAATGAGATAAACAAAAAATTGTTAAAGGATATAGTCTGATATAGTCTCGAGTTATAAAAAATATGTTGTTTTTTAATGTTTTTCGAAAGTACAATATATTGAGAGTGTACTTTAAAAATTTGAGAAAAAAATCAAAATATTAACGAAGTTATAGTACATAGTCGAGAGTGCCTTTTAACTACGCGCTGTATGTTGCCTAAGCTTTAAAAAAGTTTTTCTCGAAACAACGTTTTTTGGATCGGGCCGGGTGTTTTAAGAATTTCTATCAAGCCGATTAGACTGAAATTTTAAAGGTTATTCTACAAGCCGATGGCTCTCGCAGGAAGTAGAATTGTAATTATTTAATAATTTTTTCCTTTTTTTTCCTCGTTTTTCAGCAAAAAAAGACGGGATTGTTTAAAACTTGTATTTAGAAATCCGCCATTTTGTTATTTTTTAATGCAAATATTTAAATCGGCTACCTGCCAGACTAACAAGCCCACAAAACCATAATCGATTTAAATTTTTTGTTTCAGATGACTTCAAGTGCCGTTATTACCTGGGCCAGCAATTCACCTTTTTTTTACGGTAAAAAATAAAAACAATATAGAAAAATAAAAAAATTTTTTTACAGTTTAAGATGTTTTAAGTAATATAGAAGAAAATTTCAACGATTGTATTTTATTTTCTTATAAAAACATTCCCGAAATAAACACTGAAAATTAGGCCGGAGCACCAGACTACATCCTAAAATAATTTTGTCTAGTCCTTTAGAAGTTGGAGCTTGACCATTCTTTTAAATTGCTTTTGTTTATGTTAAGGTGGCGGTAGGTCTTTAGTCCAGCCCACTTATACGATATTATTAGTCCGTTGTGATACCACAGAATGAAAGAAGAAGTAATCAAGTGAAACTTTAGTGAAGGATGTTCTTAATGTTTTAGAAGTTTGTAGAAACATGTGATATTAAATCCGAAGGAAGTATTATTCCTTGACCTCAGTCAAATCAAGTTACTAAGCGATCCTCTCCGCTAACTTTTCTTGCCAACACCAACTTTTCGTCGTAAATTCATGTGTTTTAAAGTTCCTTTGCTTAGGGTGCAAACAGAGTAATCGCCGAAGCGGACAGGTAGGCAGACAGGCCCAGACAAACTATGTGAACAAGCGAGACAAGAGTTATTTCAATCTCGTTTCTTTGCATGTTACTGCCTGTGCCTGTCTACCTGCCTGTCTGAATCGCCGTTCACTCTGTGCGCAACCTTAGAAATAAGGAAAAAAAGGTTATAGAGTAGGACAGGCGCGTAGATTGCCTTAAGCACACTGCTTTTCGGAGCAGCAAGAGCTGAAGACCTGCAAAATTTTCCGTTTCCCGGAGTCCTGCCAATTCCCACTGGGTTTCCCACTCTCATGTTTTATCACTCAGTTGATTCTTCTCTACACTTACCCCATTGTGTTCACCTTTCAGCTTGGCCGCTGACATATTGCAACGCATGCCGAAGGCTATCATAAAACCAATACACGCCATCGTGGCGATTGTGTAACGCGCAGGCATGCAAGGACATTCGGCTTTGCAATATTTGTCAATTTTACGCAGTGGCGGACGTTCGATATCATCAAAAGATGCTGGCGAATCGGGTCTGTCATCATCGTAGACGCGTCCACCGCCGGGTCCATCGCCGGCAACACCTTCGCCACCGTCCATTTCCTCGTAGCCACCGATACCGCCATGATAGCCCTTGGATACCTCGAAGTTCTCAAATTGTGGCTTAATGCTGTAAGAGAGACAAAGGTTTATCTATTTAGTAAGCTTTAAAATGCGAAAAAATAAATCATAGAGCTAACCAAAGTGACTAATAGTTTCTGTTTTCCAGAGAACAATTTAACACTATTAAAGTGAGTGTAGTGACAAAACGAGCCGCATAGGTTTTAAAAACTTACAACTGAGTTGTTGTATTTTTTGCCTTGCCTTTGTAATTATTGTCTAAGCCAATAAACTTAAAATATTAATAAGTATCAAAAATGCTCTAAAGCCGGGAATTACTCTCAAAATTTTTCGCAGAATATTGTGTTTGAAGTATCAAAAATAAAGTTCGCCGCACACCAGCTTATCAGAAGCATTTTTGAAAGGCAATTCCAAAAAAATTTTTTTTTATAAATAAATTTATAATAGTTTATTAGTTTTATGATCTATTAATTTATTACATGAAATAAATTGCGAGCTTTAGATCAAGTCAGTTTTTAAGAAGGCATCAACAACAACAACAATTCTGTATAGAGTCAATCACTCAGTTACAATACTAGCTTCTGGCGAAGCAACAAACTCGTTTCATTTCTATGGTGCATTTCGACAAAGTGTCGAACTCCAATGAATATTGAAATAAATAAAGAAGCAACTAGAACAGATGCAACCTTGGTAGAGTTGACGGCGGTGATCTATAAATAGCCTACTGCTTTGAAAAATGTCATATGATCAGTAGCCATATAATTCAAATGAATGAATTCCTAACTATGTAAAGTCATATATAAATTTAAGCAGTGAGTTGATCACAGCTTAATCACTCAAAGACTACTGAAGAGCAAAATGTAGCGATTTCCGACACAGACTGTCTAGTCACCTAAGTGATTGACTCTATACAGAGTTGTTGTTGTTGTTGCCTTCTTAAAAACTTACTTTATCTAAAGCTCGCAATTTTGTATTGTTTTTAAGCATTTTTTGTATAAACACTTGTTTTGTGAAATGATCCCGATCTTGATTTCGACAATTTTACTCTCCGGAGAACGGCTACTGAATGCTCACGTGCAAAGCTTTCAATAGAACAAATACCTGTAAGCTTGCACAACACATAAGGCTACATGAAGCAAAAAACTACTGGTTAAAAACATGAAAATAGCTTGACTTAGAAGCCTATAAGTACAATGTTGCTTATAAGCAACATTTCGTATGAAGGGTTGAGTTGCATATTATATTTATAAATTTCACGATATACAGTGGCTCACAGCTTATTTGATACAGTGCTCGTTTTAAAATAAAAATTGATGTAACTTAAAAACTAATAAGTATATTGACAATATTTGAATGTAGCTTAGTAGGCGTGCACTCAACGAAAATTATGCACAAAACGGAATCCACAAAAACATAACTACTAGTCCCGCTAACTAAAAACTAATAAGTAGTATTTACAGAGCAAAAATTTATTTCTCAGCTTATTTAATACAGTCTCTTCTGTTCGCCTATTCTCCAGAGTGTCGCGCCGTTGATCGATTTTTTTATTCTCTACATTTACAGATTTTTTCAGAGTCAGTTACAACCAATTATTAGTTTATCTCGCAAGGCAAAGTGTTAATACAATACTCAATTGAATCGTCGTACCTCAATTGAACAGCGTGAATTGGTCTTGAACCATTTCAAAAATGGGATATCGATTCGGAAACCTGCTGAAAATGTTAATTTAAGTGCATCTACAGTACAGCATATTATTGAGCGCTTTGTTCGCTAGAATCGGGTGAAAGATAAGGTTAGAAGTGCACCAAACAAAATTTTTAACGCATCTAACGAGCGATATATTGTGCGGAAAATTGAGGAAAACCCGAAGTTATCGGCTCCAAATTTACCTACCCAGATTCAACATGGATTGGGCTTATCGTGCAGTGCAGAAACCATTTGCCGCGTGAGTTATGATTTTGAGTCCTTTCTTAGGAAATAAAAACGACAACTTTTATTTTCGAGTTTTTTAGAACTGCTTTTATTGAATATCGCTTAAAGACTGACTTTTCTTAAATCTACCAAAATGCTTGTAACTTTACAATTTCATTTTTCATACATTCCACTTTTTATATATTTATATGTGCATATGCACTTAGTTTGTATATGTTTGTTTACAATTTCTTGCTTTCCCCATTCTGCTTGCTATGCAGTGAGGTTCTTTGGCATATTAATTTTAGGTCGTTAAAATGTTGTGAAATCTGAGTTCGATGAATTATCGCTCTAGATTTGGAAAGTGTTTAAATGTTGTGTAACTTGAGTTCGATGGATTGTCGGCATGCAGTTTTTGGGTATATGTCACAATTCATCGGATCATGTTACAATGTGGAAATGTTGTGTAAAATTTATAAGGTGTTTCGAGATTTGGGTTAGTATTGTGTTTAAGGAAGTGTTATAAGATTTGGGTTAGTTTTGTGAAATTAAAAAAATGTCAGCTAAGATTTTGTTAAGTGTAATGTTTCTTATATTTTGTATGTAAATAAAGTGTTTGGTGGGGTTGGTTGCGCAATTGACGTAACTCGTGCTTCGCGACCACGACTTTAATTGTCGAGTAGCTCGTAAAAATCCCTTCATAAGCAAGAAAAATCAACAAAGTCGACTTGTCTTTGCTAAGGAGCTTGTCTGCAAGAGCTCTGACTTCTGGAACACTGTAATTTTTTTGGATGAATCCAAGTTCAATATTTTTGCTTCCGACGGCATGTCCTACGTCTAGCGGAAACCAAATACAGAATTAAACAACAGAACCTCAAAGCACAATGGCCCCAAATGGACTTTTGCGTCTCAAAATTGTGTAACTTTTTTACCTCTTGATATAATTAAGCCAAACTTGGAATATATTATCTATGATATTCAATAAATCGTTTAAACAATTTTTTTCCGAGATCCATGTTGTTTTTTATTTCTATTTACAAGTATTGTTTTATATTGTTTTAAAATATATTTTTTATGATTAATTAATCAAATTGATTGATTAATTTAATTAAATTAATTAAGTATTAAACCACTTTTTTCAAAATCAATTTTAGTTCTTAGTACCAAAATTTTGTTTTAAATTTAAAAAAAAATACAAATTTGCCTTTCAAAAATCTGTAGCTTGTTTGTTTTTTAAAATATTTAAGCCCAATTTGGAATGTGATTTGTTTGATATTCAATAAATCACTTGAACTAATTTTTTCCAAAATCAATTTTAGTTTTTAGTACTCATTTTTTTAAGTTGAAAAAATACGATTTTGCGTTTCAAAATTGTGTAACTTTTTTGTCTCTTGCAATAATGAAGTCAAATTCCAAATTTCCTATGATATTCCGTAAACTTATCTCAAACCACTTCTTTTCAAAATATTTTATTTTTATTATTACAAGCTTGTTAAGATTATTCGTAGAAACTGATAGAAATTAATGTTTGAAATCTTAAAAATAAAGTACGATGCAGGACAAAGGCATGGGATCCATAAAAATATAAGAAATAGTTGAATTGTGCAAAGTTACCATAAAAACCCCAAAAACCCCAAAAGACCCCAAAAAGATAATATGCAATGAGTTAGGAAGGGCAGAAAGGTCCCTTTTTGCATTCCTACGCCACTGGTTTCTTCTAGACAAACATGTATTTGAGAAACATGCAGATTTTAAAGGAACTATCAATTGCGACTGCATCACCAGAGTGTAATAGAAGAAAAAAAAAATATAAAGCTTATGGGATATTTTTTTGCCATGCACCAACGTTATGAAAATTTAAATTTCTCAAAAAGGACAAAATTGGAGCAATTTATTTTTTTTTGTCTAGTTATCGATACACTAAAAAACCAAATGTACTATGAAAGAAAACAGCGCAACTATTGGGGGTTGGAATTAATTTTAAAGGTTTTTTTCGGTTTTTGAGCATTTATTTAGAAACAACGGTACAATGTATATTATTCAAAGTATTGTCCATCGTTAGCTACAACATTTTCCCATCTTTCCGGCAGCATATGGATTTCGCGCCGGAAGAACGATTCGTCTTTTGAGGCAATCCACGAATCGACCCATTTTTTGGTATCCTCGTAAGAAGTGAAGCGCTGCTCAGCCAAGCCATGCGTCATCGATCTGAATAGGTGGTAGTCGGAAGGGGCTATGTCTGGGCTATAAGGCGGGTGGGGTAGCACATCCCAATTCAGCGCCTCCAACGTTTCCTTGACGGTTCTTGCAACATGTGGCCGTGCGTTGTCATGTTGAAAAACCACTTTGTCGTGTCTTTTGGCATATTCCGGCCTTTTAACCTTTAATGCTCGGCTCAATTGCATCAATTGTTATTGGTAGCGTTCCCCAGTGATGGTTTCGTTAGGTTTTAGCAGCTCATAGTATACGACACCCTTCTGATCCCACCAAATACACAGCATAAGCTTGGCGCCATGAATATTCGGCTTGGCCCTCGATGTTGATGCATGGCCGGGTGGACCCCACGATTTTTTTCGCTTAGGATTATCGTAATGGATCCACTTTTCATCGCCAGTGACAATACGATGCAAAAAAACTCTTCCTTTTATGCCGTTGAAGCAGTTGTTCGCGCATGCAAAATCGCCGTTCAACGTCTCTCGGCTTCAACAGGTACGGCACCCAATTTCCTTGCTTTTGAATCATTCCCATGGCCTTCAAGCGTTTGCCGACCGTTGATAAGTCGACTCCCAATGATTCTGACAATTCTTGAAGGGTTTGACACGGGTCTTCATCGAGCAAAGCCTCCAATTCCTCATCTTCAAACTTTTTCGGCTGGCCCGGACGCTCTTTGCCTTCCGTATCAAAATCACCACTTTTAAACCGACGGAACCAGTACTCACAAGTAGAAATCGATGGAGCATAGTCCCCGTAAGCCTCAGTAAGCGTGCGTTGTGCTTCAACCGCTTTTTTCTTCAAATGGAAGCACAAAAGTAAACCTTCCCGCAAATTGCGTTTTGTTGGAACGAAAGTCGACGTGTTCACAGAGAAAAAAATATATGTTGTTTACATTTCAGTGGAATGACACATACTAAAAAATGAAGCTTAGACAATGTGCTTTGAAATGAATATAGTCACAGGTGTGCCCGATGCGATCTATTGATAGTTACGCCATCTCTTAGAAAACCTTTAAAACTAATTCCAACCCCCAATATTTAAACCTCAATCAAAGATGAAAAAAGTAAAAAAAAACAGGTTGATAAAAATATTAAGTTTATTATATACAATTTTTTTTTGTTTTCTTTTTTATTTTTCAAAAAGCCTCAACATTAAGCTTTCCAATGGTATATAAAACTTGTATGATCAATTTAAAAAGTTGAAAAAATTCGATTAAAAACGTTCTTCATTTCGCTGCTTATATAGGAATGTGTCTTGAGAACAATTAAGCAAGCCATACAACTGAATCGTGTAAATTTTTTTTATAAAATGTTTATTGTAGTACAAAATTTGACCTTTTTTTAAATTTTTTTTTTGCAACAATATAAACACTTTTGCAACAATAAATACTTTTTGTCAGTAACTAGTTCTACAGTTAGCTCGTCGTTCTTAGTTAATCCAAATTTACTATACAGCAGAGAAAGCCTCTTTCATTTCGAAATGGCTACTGAAAAAGATATTTTAAGATGTTTGTTAGGCATAAAATCTAATGCTATTGGAGAAGATGGAGTAAACCTCAAATTTGTTAAGCTTATTTTGCCACAAGTCGTCGGTATATTAACACATATTATAAATTTCTCTCTTACAACAAGAATATTTCCTTCCAAATGGAAGATTGCAAACGTGATACCCGTTGCAAAAAAGAAGGAGGCACAGGCGGTACAAGATTTTAGACCAATCAGTATATTACCAGCTCTTTCTAAAATTTACGAAAAATTATTGGCTAAACAGATCGTTAAACGCCTCAATACCAATCGGCTCTTAAGCGACTATCAATCAGGGTTTAGAGAGAAACATAGTTGTGCCACGTCCATGTTAAAAATTATTGAGGACTTACGTGAAAAATATGACAATGGAGAACTCTCAATTCTATTATTATTAGATTTTTCTAAAGCTTTCGATACGCTGAATTTTGAAGTTATGCTTATAAAGTTAGAAAAGTATTATGGTTTTGATGTATACGCGATTCAGTTACTACAAAGTTACTTAAACTCTAGATTTCAACGTGTTTGTTCAAATGGGAGAGAATCAAATTTGGAAAGAATTGTATCCGGTGTGCCACAAGGTTCTATACTGGGACCTATTCTTTTTAGTATATTTATAAACGATATAGTACATTGTTGTGAATCTGTATCTATTCATTTATATGCTGACGACGCACAAGTTTACCTTTCCCGACCAACATGTCTCTTTGAGGACCTTGTATGTAGGCTAAACGAGGACTTGCAAAGAATTTATAAATGGGCTGTCGACAACAGTTTAAAGTTAAATGCAACAAAAACGCAAGCTTTACCAATCTGTCCAACAAAATTTGACATTCATTCGCTTCCTGTAGTTTGCGTCAACAATAAACCTATAAACTATGATATTTGTGTAACAAGCTTAGGTTTCAAGATGAATAGGAACTTAAGCTGTTGTGATCATATAAGTCACACAGTAAGCAAAATGTATGCAATTAAAAGAAAATCATGGGCTTCCTCTAGTTTCCTCTCAGTTGAAATAAAACTGAAACTTGTAAGAACTCTTTTGTCTCCACTTATATCATACAGTGCTCTAGTCTATGGCAATTTGGATTCTGCTTCTAAGCACAAACTTCAACTGGTTGTGAACAATGCAGCGAGATACATCTTCCTTCTAAGGAAGTATGATCATATTTCGACTTACTCTCGACAAATATTTAACTGTGATATCTCGACCTACTTAAATGTACTAAATTTAGTTTTTCTTCATAAGCTTATGCTTTCCCGGTGCCCTCATTACCTGTATGTCAAACTTAACTATACTCAATCACGTAGAACACTAAATCCTATAATACCTAGATTTAAATACTTAGTGACCTCTAGAACGTTTTTTGTTAGTGCTGTCAAACTTTGGAATTCTATACCAACAAATATTAAATCAATTCGAGATAACAAACTCTTTAAACTGGCTCTTGTTAGGTTTTTTAGTATTTAATTGTACTTTCGTACTTAATTATTACCTAATGTTAGGCTTGAATATTAGCTTTAGTAAGCAAACTTAGTCTGTAAGAATCAAATTAACAAAATTACTCGTAGATATATAAACGTGTTTTCGATGTACTACATAAGGCTTGCCTCAATGTACAAATGCATTGAATTGAAATAAATTGAAAATTGGAATACAGGCTGCAAGAGTAATTTTTAAAAAATCATTTATGAGACGCAAATGTCCATTTGGGCCCACTGTGCGGTGGTAGCCTGATGATTTGGACCTGCATGTCTGCAGCTGGCGTAGGAGACAAAAACATGTACTTAAATATACTGAAGAACAATTTGCTGCAAAGTGCTGAGAAACTTGGTATACTCGACAAGTTCCGGTTTTATCAAAACAACGACCCAAAGCATAAGTCGGGAATTGTGCAGTCCTGGCTCATACCGAACTGTCCCCACTTGATGGCACCACCGGCACAGTCATCTGAAGTGAACGTCATTGAAAACTTGTGGGCCTTGTTGGACAATAACATAAGCAAACACAAAATTTCGAACAGAGAAGAATTGAAAAAGGCGCTTCTAGAGGAATTTCAGAAAATTACACCAGATATTACACGAAACTTGTCGATTCAATGACAAACAGGCTGCAGGCCAGTGTTCTCAGGTGCCTTTCACCATTTACCCCTAGATTGGATTTCAAATGCCCCTAAAATTCCCCTAAATTTTTTTTAAAAACATAAAAAAATTTCATACGGGGCAACTCAAAAGTAGTGCAACTGCAATGCAAGCCTATGTATTTAAAGGGCTGAGCTGGTGGACGTCTTTAACAAGGGCAGAAAGTTGCTTCATAGTTCTCAATTGTCTAATGTGGAATGGGCATTAAAATTAAGTCTTACTTTTGAAAGGAGGTTTCGTCTCCTACTTTTTGATATATTTTTGGGCATATCTTTTTTTCCATACTTTTTTTTTTTAAAAGATCAAAGAACCATGCGCCTTATACAAACAACGTTTGGTCTTTGACCTAAAAGGAAAGGGATAGATTCGTAGAGGAAGAATTGATTGGAACCATACGTGAATTATCGATTAGGCGAAACAAACTTGAAAGACAATTTGAATTGCTTACAACAGAGGCTAGTGTTATGCCTTAACCTTGGCAAGTATTTCCAGCCCTCAGTTGCTCCTGTCCTTTAATTCAACATTTTCCACAATTTAGTTGTTGATTTTTTTGTTTCAATAATTCTTAAATGTAGTAAAGAACAAAAAAAGCGAAAAGAACCATGCCTGAATCCGGATTCGAACCGGAGACCTATGAGTTGATAGTCTAGCGCTTTCTTCACTAAACTTGCTTTGTTTTTAGATTTTACACGGAATCAATCAATTGCAAGTTTGAAGCGAAGTGGAAAATGATTGGTAATTAATTTTAAGTGCTGCCAATTAAGCTGTTTTTATAAATTGTTGCTGAAATACCCAAGAAATCAAATATCTTAATTTCTTAAATTTTTACATTATTTTAAGGAAAAGTAAGAGAACTTTATTTCCAAAGGTAAATTTTTCAAAAATCCCTAAACAATCCCTGAAAAATTAAATCTCCCTAAAAAACACTAAAGATTCATTGCCCCTAAAATTCCTCAACACAGTTAAAAAACCTCTAAATCAAGGGGGAAAGCCCTTAACCTGGCAACACTGCTGCAGGCCGTTGTTAAGGGAAAAGGATATCACACAAAATATTAAAAGTGAAAGAAAAAACAATAGTGTATATAATTTTTAAGTTTAAATTGAACTGTATCAAATAAGCTGTGACTTAAAATTTTTCGGTAGTTTTTTTATTTTTAGTTCTTGTGTTGTTGAGTAACAATTTGAATAAATAAAAAAGTAACTTGGTTAGACTCCATATATTATACTACAAGCTCGCATTAAAATTGTTCCTAAATTCCCTTCAATTATTACAATATTAGCTCTTTAATTTTAAAATTGGCTGTGTATCAAATAAGCTGTGAGCCACTGTAATTACGAAAAGTGTACTATCTTTTCATTCTAATATTCTTTAATGAAATAGCTTAGTAAGCTTTTTAGGAATTTAAATTCAGTAACTTGAAATAGCTACTATTGCCTCTAATAAGGCGATAAAATATATTTATGTGCATATAAATGCACATATCTGCAATTAGAGATGAAATATTTCCAAGCTCAATTCCCGAAGGATGTATCAGTTGCATGTCAACATATGCAATCACCTTTTCGCCACAAACAAACTTCACTTAACCAACACCACCACCATCCACCTCTTGGATGACTTGGACCAGACAACGACGTCAACAACTGCTGGCCTAAACACTCTCGCCTCAAAACCTGTTGATTTTGAGGGTTTCAGCAGATTGAGCAATAAAAATCCCAAAACAACACGAACCTGGAAAAACACAAATATTTTCACGGTAATACAACGTAATCAACAAGATGATGATGTGATCCTTGTTGTTGTTATTGCTGTTGTTGTTGTTGCTGCTGAATGTGGTGTTGATGTATTCCCCAAGGAGCTAGCTGGTAGCAGTTGCTGATGTTGTTATGCTGCGTGGTGAGGGTTAATAAATTGTAGGTAAGACAGTCAGAGAGTCAAATAGAGACTAGGTGGCAGATAGACAGACATACAGACAGACAGACAAACAGACAGTGAAACGGACGTGACCAATTGAAATAAAATTCAATTTTATTAAGTGGCGATATGTTGCTATCTTTGGCTAGGACATTAAAAAGGGTGTCTTTCCGATGGCAGTTGGAAGCTGGAAGTAGGTACTACGTTGCTGTTTCCACTGCTTTCTACTGCTGTCTACTATTTTTTGTTGTTCTCCATCGTCATTTTCTTATCATAATAAAAACAGTGATTTTCTTCAAGGGATTCATTTGGAAAAAAGAACCGTGTACTTTATTTGTATTGATATGATTTCGTTTTTTGCAATGCTTACGATATCCGTTTCCGGCCTGTCAACGCGGTGAAATGCCTTGACATAAGGTTAAATACACAAGAGCAATCAATAAGTGATTGATTGATGATATTCTATGACTAGGTTAAAATGTAAAATATAAAAAAAAAATCCGAAAAAGGAAATAAAAAAAAAAAAAAAATTCGAATGTGAGTACTTGGATACGTTTTGCACTAAACACTGTATTAAAAGAAGCAATTAAGTTAAAACTGGTAGACAAAACATGATTTATATGAAATAAATCAAAATCACTTAAAGTCAATGTAAAAATCATAGAGAAGAATCTGTAACTCTTAGTAAAAAGTTCTGTCATCAGTTTTAATATTATACCAAAAAACGTTCCTCAATTGTCGCTTTGGACACTTTCAAACCCATTCCACTAAAATCTGTGATCAACCTACTTTTAGAGTCATCTAAAAAAATTTATTGAGATATTTATAAAGTTTTTGCATTTTCAGCCATTCTGGTTAGCATTACTTCTTTTATTGTGCTCCAAATACCATGAATTCTGAATGTTTCAAATATTCGACATTAAGTTTATTTGTCGCGTCGTATTGTCTGCGCGCTCTTTCGATTTTTCTTTATTTATTATTGTTTTTTTTTTGTGCCAACATGTCTGACGCCAGTTTTATTCGCCAAGTTTTTCGCATAAACATTTTTTGTCCTAGACTTTGTGGCGTCCAATAGATAAAAACTACTGGCGCCAGGGTTGTCAAGTAGCTTTGGCAATCAAATGATTGCGGGTTGACTGGATGACTTATCTGCTTGTTTGCAGAGTCAAGTTTTACTTATTTCTTAATACTTGTGTTGGCATAAATTTTTTTACTGTAAATACTACGAAAAAACGAAAATGCAATTTATTAATTAATCTTTAGTATTTTTTTTTAAATATACTAAAGCAGGCAAATACTTAAACTTAGAAAACTACTCAAATTCAGCATTTTCGTGAAGTTGCCCTGTTTTGAAATTGATTTAAGCTTTATTAGATCTTCTCTGTCAACTTTTCCATCCCTCCCAGCATTCCGTCTAAACTAATTTGCATTCCTCTAAATATGAGACCAACCAGCGTAAAATGTTCGATGTAAGCATCAAAAATCTAATTACAGCCAAGTAATGAAATTTACGTCAATTTCCGAAAATTTGTTTGTACCGAAAACACGCACTTAAAAGCCGCTGTCAAAGTGAATTATATTGGAAGCACTTTATCAGGGCGAAATGCAACCGTATTTTTTTTATTGCACAGTGGTGAATATCAACAGTACATGTAATCAAAAATATTTTAAAAGAATGCTATAAACATAAATGCAGAATTATCCCGACAGAAAAAGATTTTCAGAGTAAAATAGTTCAGATTTAAGGTAATATTATATCAAGAATGATAAATAAAGGATTGCGCCCTCAGTGCGCGAAAAATTAAATCTAGTGCGCAGCCTACGCCAGCAGTGCTCCAAAACTATAGGGCCCCTCAAACGATGCTACATGTCCATCCGACCTATCACACATGTAGTATCGTTCATGTGCAAGAAATCAAGGCGGATGCACATGTCCGATGGAAGTCAAGTACGTCCGACATGTAGTTCCGTTTGTGTGCGCGGCCATCCAACTTAGTACAATTTGCCATTTGTTGAAAATTTTCAGAGAGAGCACATCTCGCAGCAAAACTGCCGAACGTAAGAAATGTTATATTTTGACGCGAATTTTTTATCTTTACCTAAAATTGTGATGGCTTGGAATATTTAAAGCAAAAAAAAAAAAAAAAAAATAAAAATAAATGTTCAAAACAATTAATATTAATATTTTTAATTGATGTTAACTCTTTGGCAGCTAAAAACTAATGAAGTCTATCCAAAGTCTATCCGTCATGTGCGATGTGTGTGAGGGTAACGAAAAAAGTCCCGTTACTTTATCGAACTACATGTACGTCCGTCATGTAGTATCGTTTGAGCGCCCCTTATGACACGAACGAAACAGAAAACGAGACGAATATAACCAAGAAGTAAAATTGTTAAAGTTTGTTCTTATTGCATTAAAATTTTAGGAACATTTCAAGAATAGCAACAACTCTAATTATTTAAAAAAAAGTAAGTAAAAATCTAGCTGATTTTTTAATTTTTCCAACAAAACTGAGTTTTATGGGTTTCAAAAGAGATATAATACAAGTATCTATTCAACAAGATATTTAACATAAAAATACATGCATTTAAGATACAATCATTTTTATTTTACTTAAAATCGCTAAAATGTATTTAGTTGTCTCTTTTTAATAGAAGGCCTTCGGCCGCTGCTTAGGGATTACAAACCTCAGTAAGTACAACACAGGCTTCGCTCTCCACAGTACTTCTGGATGTTGTTATCTTTTAATAATTCTCTTTTTAATGGATTGCTTTCGTAAAAGGTAAACCACTAGTTTTTCATACAAATTCTAATTATAAAAAAAAAATTATATCTGAAAATTTATGCATTGAATTTTATGTTTGAAACCTCGTTGAATAAATACGCGCATTATTTTTGTTTTTAAACCCATAAAGCTTAGTTTTGTTGAAAAACGAGAAAAACAGCAAGATTTTTAGGTAATTTTTCTAAATTTGAAGGCCTATAAATTCTAAACTTTAACTTTAATTACAAATGAAATTATATTCTTTTTTAAAATCCTTATTTTTTATGTTTCTGCCTAGTTGTCGTGCAGAAATCAGAAAAATTTAACAAACAAGTACAAAGTCTCATTCACTATGTTAAAAATAAGAGCGCCCCAAAAATATATTCAACTGCGAAAAATGACTGCGCCCCTGAAGCAGTGTTTGTGTTTTGACAGATGTGGTTTGAGCAAACTGGCGCAAAGTCAACGGGGTCTAATTTGCATTTTTAAACAGTTTTTAATTAGAAATATATATCTTTCTAAAACAAATAAGATAAAAAAATATCGTTAGAAACTAAATAAAGCACTTTTGTTAAAAGAATTCAAACCGTATGGATATATTTTCCTGTGGAACGAAAGCGCAGTGTTTTAAAGTTTTTATGAACTTTTACAATTTTTAATCGTACAACTCATGTTGCATTTATTTTTGTGGTTTTTTTCTTTGATATTGTCACTTTTTAAGCAGTGAAAAATGCTTAAAATTAAATTATTTTCAACTATTTTGCTGAGGAGTCTTCCAATCAAATGCCAGGGTTCTCAGAAATGTCAAAAAACACTCTCTTTCTCGCTCGCACAATTTAAGAATGGTGCGACAGTTCACGTACAGTGTGTGTGTTAGCAACACCATTTCCTTATATTTTACTTCTTTGAATATAACGAAATAAACACAAAAAAGCAGTGTTGCCAGGTACCTTTAATAAAATTTTCCTCAAATTAAGGAAAAAATTTGTGTCAATTCAGCGAGCTATGAAAACTCCCACAAAAATTCCCACAGTGACTTCTTTAAAAAAAGAAATACATAAAACAACAACAATAAAACACTTTTTCATAATGGTCTTATGGCTTGGTTGTATATTAATTCTTTAGTTTAGGTTAGGCTTTATATTTAATAAATCTATAGTAATAAAACTCATTTTCTGTTTGTTTGTTTGTTTGTTTGGCCTTTAAACAAATCTAAACGGCGCAACGGATTTTGCTCAAACTAGGTACACATATTAAATGCACCCCAACTTAAAATGTTACATAATTAGTTTTTGCTACGCCCCCTCTGAAATTTTTCAACTAACAGTAATTTTTTATTACAAAACTTTTTACCATCGGAGATTCTTGGCTATTTAATTTTGAAAATTTCTGTTATTTTGACATCAAAAACACTCACATGTTTTTAAAATTGGAGAAATTTTCAGTACAACGACTTTTTCATAAAACATCGTTACCTAAGAATGAGAAAAAAACGACATGAAAATCAAAGTTTGGTTTTTCGATTCAAATATCTCCGCTGTCCATTAATATATTTCATTCAAATTTTTTTTGTACAAAAGTTCAATTAAATCACTTCACAAAAATAGGTTGAACTGTACCGTTAAGTCAGTGTATATATGTTTTATCATTATGTCAAAAAAAGTCCAAAATATTGACTTTTTACTCAAAAAATGACTCAAAAATTGTTGTTGTTGTAAAAATGATATCAATTAAAAATTGCACATCTGGCTACCTTTCATATGACATAGCATTTATTTGCAAAAATTCTTCCAGCTTAGCGCAAAAATTATTTTACTGTTTTTGTCATCAAAACAACAAGGGTACCCCCTTTGATTTTTTTCGCGAAATTAATTTTTTCCAAAATATTGGCTAAAAATCTATTATTTCATACCAGACTATTAATAAAACTTAGTTTTGTGTTAAAATTCCCTATACAGTTTGAATGTCCCCATTTATCTCTGAGAATGCAGTTGTGTGTCTAAAGTAATTACAATTATTTTGGATTATATAAAATCTTCTTTATAGTGATCTACTTATTTTTTGCCTCCCCACCCCCCCCCTGTTAAATTTGTTTTGTTGTGATGGCTCTATTTTTTCTCACTATTGTGTCACCGTTATCACTTAGTTCTTTATCAATGCTACTTTAAATGTTGTATATATATCACAATTTTATCGAAAAGATGACTGTGAATAATAATGCTGTAAAAGTTAATATTTTCATGTAATCAGTTTCAGCTATATGGCGATATAATAAAACATATGCGCATCTGGTCAGCACAATTATTTCATTATTTTTGATCTGTGCGTTAAATTCACAGATAGATGGCGCCACATTTGTAAGAAGTTTACAGAAGAATAGCTGCGTTTCTTTCGCCTTAATATAATCGCGATGGCAAATTTTCTTAAAGGAACGGCTAGAAAAACGACTCGTAGAGGGCATTACCGTTGCAGTCAAAATTCAATTCAAACAAGTAATCATGATACAATAGCTATTAGGTGTCATGAGAACGTGTGTCGGTCAAAACTGTTGTGAACTGTTATGGTAGCGATACCTTAGTGAACGATGTTTTTTCTGAATGTGTTTAGCTCTAAACGTCAGAAAAAGTGTAAATTATATAATTTTATGCAATTGTATGAATAGTGTAAGTGCAATTGTTGGCTCTGCTGAATGCGTCCAATGTGTGTGACACACGCGGTTTGTTTTGTTTTCTTTTGTTTAACATTCGATGGTCGCAGCTCGTGAGAAAATAGGTAGCTGTCATGGCTACCTTATAGTCATTGTATCAAACAAACAAAATATTCAAAAAATGAAATGACAGCTCAGAGAAATATACAGGTGCGACACCTGTGTTTCAAATTTTTTAAAGGCGATATCACAATTTTATGCGGATAGCAAAAATAATCTTATTTGTTATAGGATTATTATTTTTGTTTTTGCTTTGCATGTAAAAAAAAATAATCTGGATTATTTTGAAGCGAATGGAACGCAGCTAATATCTGATGTTCTTATGCAGCTAGCAGATAAGTTTTGCGAAATATTTTGCGAAAATGCTATTGCTACCAAACTTTTAAAAAGTAAAATAATGTAGTACTGCCAGTTTTTTCAGTCGCAGCGTCATAAACACTTAAAAACATAGAATTGGATCAAGCTCACTTGCTGGATTTTTTGTGGTTTTTGCTTTGCTTGCAAATGTGATTATATGATCCTGATCTCCAATGAAAAAACGCAGCTAATAGACATTTTAGTAGGTACAATCATTTTTAGCACAACGAGTTTTAATAAAATATTGATAATAATGAGAAAAAAAGTATATGAAAATCAAAGATTTTACTTTTAATGCCAATAACTCCGCTGTTTTTAATATATTTCATTAAATTTTTTTTTTGTTAAAAAGTTCAATATGTTTTTTAATATAAATCTTTGTTTAGACGTTAAAATGTCCATATCTCAAGGACGCATTGAGTCCCACCATTATTTTTATTTTGTTGAAAAGGTAATTGTGCTTGCTTTAAGATTAAGTAAATATAAAAATTATTTTTAATTTTTAAAATATGTTTTTTGTACCCCTTCTTTGAATTCAATTAGCTCACCGCAAGAGATGGAACCACCAACAACTTTTTTGGATTAATGTTCGTTTAATTACCTTTCTAACGGTAAATAAATACAATTAAATAAAATAAAATTCAAATAAAATTCAACATGTTTTTCATTATTCCCAATTTTAAAAAACATTTAATCGAGAAGTGTATGTTAAAATGTTTATATAAAGGACTCTCGAGTAACGTCGGGTATATCAGCTAGTATATGAATAAAATATTTTACAGTTGGTTGAATAAATAAATTATGTAAAATATTATGCTAATATAATGTATTAATTAGTACATATTAAAGTTATTAAAGAGACTTTAATGCTTCGGTATCACAATGAAATCAGTAAATATCATATTTTTTTATTTTTGAAAGCTGTTCTATTTCTACAAATGCATATTGCTTCCCATTCATTGATCTTCTTAGTTTTTACATCAGTCACTATAAAAAATAATTCTTCCGGACCCAGTGTTTAAATGCCGCAAAGTCAAAACAATTTTGACTAATTGATTTAAGTTGCTAAATATATAGGCCCACAATCATAGTCAAAATAAAAGTCGGCTCTAAATTAAGTGCAAGCTTTTTGACAATTTATTGTATTAAGAAACTGTCAAAAATGCTTATACTAAATTTAGAGTCGACTTTTATTTTGACTATGGTTATGGGCCATAGTTATTATTAAAATTTTTAAATCACAAATTTTCGACCATATTTCATTAATTGGTAAATTTTCAACGTTTTCTTTTGATTATTAGGTAATATTGTACAAATATTTTTATATTCAAGTTTAATTTTCTGCACCGAAAAAATGTGAGGAGTTAACCCAAGTTTTTTCATGAGTCAAAAGAGTTTTTGAGAAGTTAAAAACGTTTTGTCGCCGTAAAACGCAAAATGAATTACATCATTATTTTTTTTGTTAATATAAAACTAATAACAACTCATTTGCAAAGCTTGGAGTAAATTAAAAGCAGTATCAAATTAACTTTGCATCTTCTCCGAACATTTTTCCTTTTAACTCCATTAAAACTTATTGCAACCATCTTTGAAGAACGTCTTTGTATTTTAAAGCTGAAACGGAGTTATGTTTAGCACGAAACAGAGTCTGCTCGAGCAAATATTTCCGTTTGTTCGTTTTACTTTGAATGAAGAGAAAGTACTCAAATATTTTAACAAGCAAATCAAGTTTCTTGTAATAATTAAGTGTTGCATAATGATAAAAAATTGCTGTTTTTACTATTGCTAGTTATATGTTTTCGTATATCTTTATTGAAGTGAATCTTCTTATGCGGTTATTTGATATAGAGGGTAAAATTTTTCGAGTCTCGTCACGAAAGTTTTTTTTAATTTCGTCACGAAAAATTGTGTACACAAGCAATGATTTTTTTTGTATGGGAACCCCCAGAGGAGTGGTAGATAGAGTGCTGGTGTGCTTAGAAGAAATGTTCAATGAAGAAATCAGTAGGACCAGACATTAGACCCTCTAACGGTCATAGATTTTTTATATTAATTATAATAAACATTGTTTCATTTTGTGTTTTTTGTATCGAGATCCCCAGAAGGGTGGCAGATAGAGAAAAGGTGAGTTCAAAAAAAGTGTTAAGGGGGAAAAATTAATAGCACCAGCTCATATATTGATCTCCCTAGGGGTTATAGATGTTCTGATATGAATTATAAAAGCCATTTTTTTAATTTTTTGTATTTTGTATGGGGACTCCCACAATAGATCCCCATAGATGAATTGTTTTTTCGCGTTATCTCGTAAATATCAAATCACGGACATATTCCGCATACATCGCAAACTATTAAGACCAGTATTACTAAATGAAGCACTAATCAATGACATGAAAATATTAAATAAACAGAATCGTTTTTATAAAAATTTTGTATTGTATTTCGTTTGAGATGCTATCTCTTTCTTTCTCTCTGTTTTTTTACAAAAATCTATCTTATTCTTTTATTAAGAAGTTTCCCTTCCGTTTTTTTTTTTAACCTGCGATGTTTTTATAGAAAATTTTGGAAAACTAAACAATTTTATTAAGTTTGGTATACAACAGTTGTTTTAATAAAATTCAAGATACATACATTTTTTTAAAGGAATTTATGAGTTTTTGGAACATACTAAAGTCACATATTACCATATTTTATTAACGAAACTACATTAAACACTAATAAACAAATTTTTTGTATCACGACACTTAGGCAGGGTTGCCTCACTTAACACAAATCGCCTTGAGAATATTCTACCTATTTTTGTACCAAATTTAATTATTCAAGCATAGCCACGTCCATTTTTGCATTAGTAAAGGAACACAACTAACTTATCTTTTAAAAAACTTTCATGAACCTAGCGTTCATCCTGTTGTTTAATCCTTACTACATTTTGATAAATGCTTAAAAAATATCTTTTTCCTTATTCAACGAACAAAACTACAGCAATCAATTGTAAAATCAATGCAAATATTTATCCCTTGTTTCCCAATATGTTATATTCAAAAATCCCTTTTTTGAAAAATTCCCCTAAAATCCAAGAAATGAAACACCTTTGAAACAAATTTTGACAGTTGACTGCAATTTAAGCTCAAAAGTAAAAAAAGTTTTGTTTTATAAGAAATTACAAAGATTCAAAATTGCCAAATCGTAGATAAGCTGCTATGTGAGTATGGAGAAGAGATTCTGTTTTCGGCGTTAACCATTGCTTTAATTTCCTTTGTATTCAATTGAAATAAGAAATAAATAAAAATAATTAGAGACAAAATAAATTAAGGGTTCTTTATTTGACTCTTTTGTGGGTGAGTTTGTTTATTTTTAAAGCTTCATGCTACATTTAAATGAGTTGATTCTAGTTTTTTTTGAGTGAACTCAAAATTTGAAACTTTTCAATTCCTCAACCTCAAAACAACTCAAAACAACTCAAAACGGAGTCAGTACGACATTTCAAGCAAAACTAATTTTTGAAATAAATTGAACACACAAACGGAGTTAAATACAGATTTTACAGCGTTGGCAAAATACCATGCACGAAAAGAGTTAAATTGACTCCGAATATAACGCTTATCCCCTGAAAATAGGGCGTAGGCATTGTTCGACCACGCCCATTTTTAGTGAAGTTTCCGCCAGTAAGCATATGAACTAAATTACAAAATTTTGGTCCAATACAACCAAATTCGTGTAAAATACTGCGTTTTTATTGATTTGTGGGCGGTAATAGGGGGTGTGGCAATTTTTTTTTTATTATTCGGGATATAAGCCTTGACAACAAATGTTGTAAATTTAATGCCTTTAGATCAATTATTGCCTATTTTTGCAAAAGGTGGTAACATATGGAAGAAATTTGGCAAGAAATCAATCTACCCAAACAAGTCAGGGAGTCAGCTAGAGTCAGTGGCGTAAAAAGCGGGCCCACAGAGCCCGCGTTGCGGGCGGGCGCAACAAAGTCAGGGGCGCCTTCAAGCACTTTGATGATAAATTAAGTGGAAGTTTCCAAAACATTCAAGAAATACGAAAATATTTAATTTATAAAATATATTATGAAAGAAGATATTTTAAAAATATTACTTTTGTAATAATTGATAACTTTTGAACAAAAAAATAGTCTCTTCTTGTTCTCTTTTTTGCCAAGAGTTCTATTGTTTTGTCATACGCTCAGAGGTAGATTCATGATTCAATTATTATAGGTTGTCCATTCGTTTGACAACACCCGTAAATTTGTAAAAAAAATATATTCTCTCTCAAATATAAATGACAAACCAGGGTTTTGTTGTCTTCTATAAAAAAAAGTTATGTTTCAGTGTTTTGTTGTGTATTTTTTTTAAAAAAAGTACTTATTCTATATTTTGCTGTTAACGGTAAAAAAAAATAGTGTGCATTGCGTTTATAATAATTATTGCTGTGATAATTATTATTGAAAATTGTTTTCAAATTTTGTTGCGAGCCGTTTTTTTGTTTTAATTAATATATAAATCGCGATTATTAAGTTGTAATTATTAAAATAAATTTCAACGTGCGGTTGGCAAAACAGTTTATTTTGGTGATGTAATTCAAAAATATAATGTGCCAGTGGATCCAATAAGCCGTCAGCGCTGTGAATAGATTTGCACAACAAAATATTGAAATTTTCAAAATATTGAAAGTTTTTTAAAAAATTACTTCAATTTTCTATCAAAACAAACAAGCAGTGCAGAACGTAGTAGAAAAAGCAGCAGTGAAATGTATCCTTCGGTATTTAGTACTGCGAAAAAGTATGATATTCCTGCAACTGATTACTTTCATGGCATTAAAAAATTACTCTTTTGCTCTCCTCTTCAATTTTACGGGTGTATATCTTCATTCTTCTGAGTAAACGTCAAATGAATGGACAACCTGTAATAATTGAATCATGGGTAGATTTACTGCAGTGAGCACCCTAGGCTTGAAAAATGTGCCGTCCTTATCGTGTTATCGTAAATCTTTATTTTGTTGTATGCTCAATGAGCATTGCTCATAGCAGCCTTCTGATCTTTGTTGGTATCTCGACAATGACTCAATTTTGATATTATTATTTTAAATACCAAAATATTTTGAAAAGTTGTAATTTAGGTTTCAAAGTAGGGTAAGCAGTATGTTGTTCAAAGTAGTTGTAAGTAGGGCTTCAAAAACAATTTATAGAAGAAACTCTTTGTCGCCGCAAGAGCGTGCGAAAAGTCTCTAAACAAATTTTAAGACTACTTTAGCGGCACAAAATACAAAACCAATCATAAAAATTCGAAAAAACTTGGTGTTCTCATTTTAATAACTTCAATAAATCTTAATAAAATATTTTTAATTTTTTTCCGATTTATTAAGATTTCGTTTTTGTGTTCGATTGGCCAGAAAATGCCACTTTAAGGAATTCGATTGTGGCAAAAAACATTTCAAGGCTACGTCATAACGACCCGTGATGTTGTTTTTTAATATTTGCATTTTTGGATATATTTTTGTTAAAATACTCAGAATCGAAATTTTCCCAACACTTCTAGGAAAAGCTTTCATAAAGCCCAGGTTATTCAAAGTAATCGTACCATTTTTCGTTTCAATATTATCCTTTGTTTCACAAAATATTTCCATTGCACTCAATTGAAACACTGTGATATTTAGAATTAAGCAATTTTTTAAAGAACAAGAAAAAATTAGATTTTTTTTCAATAATTAAAAACTACAACTCTGATAGTTTTTGCCTAATTTTCACGTTAAATATATCTTTTTACAAAAATTTTTTTTTTTTCAAATTCATATTGCATGACTAGTAAATGCGATTTTTGTGAATAAAAAACCTTTTTCCCATAAAAATTAGATTTTCAACTTTAAAGTCACTTACAGCACGTTTAAATATCAACATTTTTGTCTGAAAATTACACATTTTACTTCAGTAAAGGAACGAATCGCCGATCTGTAATTCGTTACTTTCAAGAAATAAGAATAAGAACAATTCTAATATTTTTATATACATATAAAAATTTTCTACTCCGAAAAATTTATAGCAAAAAAAAAATATTGACTCCCCAAAAAATGTTCCGAACTAGGCTGCAGTCTACTCAACCTAATGATAAAATCACCCCTGCCTATGCTTCTGGTAACCTTAGTTATAAGACAGTTTTACTCAAAATGTAAATAGCAGGACGTTTTTAGAAATCTTCGGGCGGGCACAGAAATTATAGTTACGCCACTAGCTAGAGTAGATTGGTGGATGGGTACTTTGGTACTTGGGTACTTTATATAAACAAAATGTATGGCATTTGCCAATATACCCAACTACCCAAGTCAGTGTGAATACCTCTATTGTATTTATGGTAAGGGGTCGTTCATAAACTACGTTACTGATTTTCCGGTTTTTTTTACCCCCCCCTCCCCCTGCGTTACTTTTCGTAGTGCTTTTAAAAACCCCTCCCCCCATAAAGTAACGTGACATATGAAATTAATTCATTCGAATGATTATATATTTTGACTAGCTCTGACAATTTTCACTAGTATTAGTGTCTAGTATGACTAGATACATTAAAGGAACAATTGGAAAAAAATCAATAATTAATATCATCTGTAAAAGCTATTCCATCTGCGATCCAAGATTCGATGCTCTCAATCACTGGGATAGAAGAAGCTGGTAGCTTTGTTGAGGATTCTTCAAAATAGAATTTCACCTGGTCTTTGACAGAGTACCCTTAAAGGCTGCACCCGAGCTGCACCAAGTTCTGTGTTTTTGTGTAAATGCTTTCTGAAAATTGATTTATTTAAATAGTATGTTTTATTCCGATTTATTGTAAACGATATAATACAAACTTATGACAATTCATAGAAGTTTTAAAAACGAAGGCCTTAACTTCAAAGCCTGTCGCAAAAGCAAAGAAAAAGAAACACTGAATGTAAATAACGCAGCGCTGTATGGCGTAATTGAGTTGAAGAACTTAACTGCGGTTTTGCACTGATTACTTACTTTATATAAACTAGGAGTGGGCAAAGTAGCACATATGTGTTTTTTGTTTGCCCGCAGTTGGCTTTATGGGCGACCAACATATGCTTGATGAATTCGGGCATTCGACCATTAAAATGACTACTGAGCTAGCTAATTATTATTATGAATTGAGTTTGTTCTGGCTAATTTTTGTAGTACCTACATATTTAATATTTTTTTGAAGTGAAAACTTCTTTAGGCGCGTTGAACGATTTTGGTAGAGGGTAAATCTTTGGTTTGCGTCATTGTGTTTTTCCGAGTAACTCTCGTCATCAATACAGACAGCAAAGATAACAAGATAGGAAACTTAGAAAACATAAGCAAGCAACCATCAATAAGTTCCTCCGCTGACGCATCGTTCTTTCCCCTCCCTTTGCTCCGCTGCGAAACATAAGCTGCATTCGCGTGGCACTAGATCAGATCAAATCTCAGTAAAACAAAGTTACTTCAACTTTATATTAATTTGTCATCAGAGTCTTGAAACAGGTGTTTTAAGAACAATAACAAAAGAAAACAACAATACCAAAACGCCCATTGAGAGGTGAAACGTCAAAATAGGAAAATGAATAGTTATTTAGATTTGCCAACTATGTTCGTTTTGATAAAAAAATGCTTGAAACTTGGCAGCATTTTAACTGTGCGTTTAAACCGCCTGAACGAACGAAAGAAATCTCGTTCGTTCGCTCGGTTTAAACACTTTGCCCGAACGAACAGTGTTCGCTATAAATTTATCGCGAACGATGTTTGCCCGGTGTAAACAGTAAATTAGGGTCAACAAACGAAGATTCCTTCGTGGCAAACAAAATGAGGCAAACAAAAAACATAGCAAGCAAAGCGCTGTTTATTATCCGCCCCCAATTCGGTTCATCCCCTCTTATGTTGCGGAACCGATGTGATACTGCTCTTCTCTGTTCATCGTTGTAGTAGCTTGGTAATTGTTGTAAATGTATTTTAGTTCAACTACAGCTCTACATATACATTGACAGAAAAACAGTAAATATCTTTCATGATTTCTTTACGAAGGCACGATTTGTCAGCAGATAAACTTATTGATGGTTGCTTGCTGCTATAGTAGAATTAGACAAGGTAGTGTTAGAGCTGAATGTGTTTTCTTTCTAAGTGACCATAACTGTCAAACTCATCCATTTTGATATATTTGCCAATTTTTGCTTTCATATTGCATTCTCATTGGTTGCAGATTTTGTATGAAATGTCAACTTCGTTTTGACAGTTTCGGTCACCGGCTCTCCGCCCTAACCTACCTACCTTGTTTACTTTTGCCATGCTTGCTGCATTTGCTGAGCTCCTGGTAGCCAATAACCAAGACAGGGTTGGCCAGTAATGATTACTTTCGTGTAATGATTATAAAAAAATTACTGATTACAATTAATCATACACAAATTTATTACTTGATTACTTAAAAAATTATTAATTACTTTAAAGTATTCAGTGATTTTTTTGAGAAATCAGTAATCATGCAAAAGTAATCAGTGATTTATTTAAGTAATCAATCATTTTCTAGTAATGAATGAATTATTCTGATTAAGAAATTTATCAGTAATCAGGCTTAATCAATCGTTGATTGCAGATTTCTTTAACTAATATATCTGTTTTTATATATGTGGTTCAACTGTAAAACTGAGATAAGTAATATGCAGAAAAGGTGTCTGAGCACTGTTGTTACACTTCTTTAACAAAACCAATATAACAAACAAGATCCATTTAATAGATGTTGAAGAAAATATTCTATTTATGGTAAACCATTATGGTAAATAGCAATTACTGAAATAATAAAATTACAGACAAATTTTGAATTTTTCTAATCAATTAAAAAAGTAATCTGTAATCACTGAAAGCTGGGTCTGATTACTGATTACTTGATTTTTAAAAAAATAATGTACATTATTCCTTGTACCGATAACTTGATTTTTTAAAAATCATGTAATCACATTGCATGATTACTTACCATTATTACTTAATTTAAAGTATTTTTATTAGGTTTTTAATGCGATTTTTCTGAATATTTTAAAAAAAATCAAGTAATCTGTGCAATCTGAATACATGTTATCATAATCAGTAATCATGGCCATTTCTGCTCTCAGCCCACTGTGCAAAATATACACCTAGCAGCATTGGTTTTTTCTATAAATTTTCAACAGTTTTTTAAATTTTTAACAAAAAATTAGTATGGTAAAAGCTTCTTCTACCAAGACGTCATTAACCATTAAAGTGTTTTGAAAACAAGCAAAACTTTCAAGAGCAAAATAAATGGAAAGGCATTAAAATATCAATACATCAGCGCAGAGAAACCGAGCCAACGCATGACAGGCCAACCCTCAAAGCGTACGAAACCCTACGACAACCACAATGAAAGTGATAACATCTTCAATTGATTCTCAGTTTTCTTGTAGTGCCCTGGCAAGGATTCTTCGATTCTATGCTGTTTCCTTTTGCATTATTTTTTTTCCGTAACGTAGCGTATAAATTCTAATTTTAATTTCGTATTCAGTGCAGGTCGTTTTGTGTGGTTCTAAGAGGCGAACAATGAGCGGCACTTGATGACAACAACAACCATAACAGCGGCAGCAGCAGCAGCAGTGGCGGAATCCTTGCAAAAGAACAAAAGAACTGACTGACTGACGCGAATCCTTCACTTGACTGCCTTTGATATGAGTACCGAAATTCACGCTTCTACACAATTCAATTCAATTTCGTTTCCTTTTCAATTTCATTTAATTTTGCATTGAATTTTCATAAGTTTACTTCTGTTTATGATGGATCCTCTGCCACTTGGGCATCATGCAGCAAGATGCTCCTTGTACTATCTTCAGCAATCCTATTGCTTGGTGCTGTCGTTGTTGTTAGAGCTTGACAACGCGTTGAATTGTTTTTATATTCATCGCACATTAAGAGCAAGAAGATGGTTAACGCGATAATGATATAAACGACACAGTGGGCTTCAGAGGGTTATGCTAAGGTGTTGTAGATGAATTTAAGTTAAAATATATCTGGAAAATTTTAAGTATTTTCAACTACAAAGCAATTAAAAAACTTCAAGTGCAAAAAATTCCAATTCCAAAACTATGTCGTACTCTCTGAACCTGGCGAACCAACTATTCATAGTAATCAGCAAATAAAGCATCTACATCCTTGAGTCTGAAAGTCTTTCAGAAACACTTAGCTCCGGGGGTTTTTTTTTCTACAACACATATAATACACTCAAATGACTTCACTTTCCTCGCCAAATGCCAAACAATTTCCTCCGAAGAAGTCGTCATGCGTTCGACTATAAATAAATATAATCTAGGAGTTTAGGTGAAAGTCATTCGCACTGAATGCAGCAGCTTGAAGCGAAGCAACACCTTGTGGTCGAAGGACATCGAAGATGATTAATACACTGCCACGCATTCATGCCGCAACGAATGAACCTCATCCGCTACTCTACTCTCTGCTCTACACTTTAGTTAAATGCATTCCAGAGTGTCCTGCGCCACTTCTGCTGATGACTATTGCTTCACTGCTTCTGAACTACTAATAAAAATGGCACCTCATAACCGTTTCCGGCGGCACACGTGCCTGGAACGTGTCCTGAATGCCTAAGGCACAAGTGTGGTGGCGCCTTCGACAACGTGTAGATGATGCTTTTGTTGTCAACAGTTTGGAATTTTGGATTGTGTAGGTTGAAGTTGGCGGGTAGAAAAAAAAAACATGATGCCATGATGTTTGCAATTTCCCGCCGGAATTTTTTGTATTGCTATGGTGCATTTGTGTTAAAATGTGTATGTATGCTTGTATGCGCTAGCTTATAACTTTATAAAAAGTTTTATGAACTCGCGTAAAGTTGTTTTTTTTTCGTATTTAGAGTCATCCTAAAAATGTCTCAACGTCTAGTCTAGCTGGAGACGACCGAGTGGTTTATTGGTGGCGTCAATTATGTTGGGATTTTGCTATTATTATTTGTTTTTATTGATGTTTGAAGTATTTTTTTTTTGCAAATTTTTTTTATTTGTTAAACTTACGCGTTATTTTGAAGAATATGTAAGAATGTTAAGAGATCTCACTCAAATATAAGATATGTAAGGTTAGGTATGGATAGAATCTCAGTAAAATTTTACATTTTAGTAATTTTAATTAAATGTTAATTGCTAAAAGACATTTACTTTTTTTTTAATTTTTTTACTGAAACTTTATTTAAAGAGGAATAAATAATGCTCTATTTTTTATTATATCGGTTTTTGTTACGAGCCTATAATTAATTGAAAATTTTATCTTCAAACTTTTTTAAAAATTTAAAAAATCAATTACATATTAACGGTTTGGAAAAACAGTCTAAAAATTAGTGCGTAAGTTGCTTTCACTACGTACTAAAACACATACAAAAGTGAGCGAAATTGATGAAAGTTTGGTTAAAAGCTCCTTGCCAAAGCTCCTAAGGCGGCCTATATCGTAAACCGATCCAAATAAACCGGGAGGGTCTTTTATGTTTGAAGGCATATTGAAAAATAGCTTCAATGACATCTCAAAAGTACATACATACTTTTCACAAAACTTTTGGTTAGTACGCTGTTGAACCGAAAAATTTGTTCAATTCAGCCAAGCTTACAACCATGATTGGAGAATTAAGATGTCTAAATTTCGCTGTCTTTTATATGTCGGTACATTTACTTGGCGTGGAAATTTGACTTTCAACACTATCGTTCAAATAACACATTAAACATGAAAATATTAACTTTTACTGCATTCTATTCACAGTAATCTTTTCGATGAAGTGGTGATATATATACAAAAACTAAAGTATTATTGATAAAAAACAGAGTGACAACGCTGAAAATGTAGTCAGAACAAGTGATGCCATCACCATAAAACACATTTAACAGGAGGGGGTGGGGTGGCAAAAATATAGACGTACTAATATAAAGAAGATTTTTAGGATAGAGAATTTCAATATAGCTTGTATGAAAAAATAGATTTTTAAAATTTTCATTGGAAATAGATATTGGGGTAATTTTTTCACATAAATTATTTTCGAGACTTAACTTTTTTGTAAAAAATATAAAAACATTTTGCAAAAAATAAATTTCGCGAAAAGAATCAAAGGGGGTACCCTTGCGGTTTCGATGACAAAAACAGTAAAATAATTTTTGCGCTTAAGCTTAGTATGCTGTAAGAACGAAAATTTTTAGCCATCTAATTCTATACGCGAAATTTTGGTGTAGACTCAACACTAACACATACTTAACATAACTTGTTTGTTGAATTTGTTAGTTGAACATTATTGTTGAATGTGAAATTTCCACGCCAATTAAATGTATGGACATATAAAAGACAGCGAAATTTTTCGCTTCTACAGCATACTAAGCTTTAACTGGAAGAATTTTCGCAAATAAATGCTATGTCATATCAAAAGTAGTCAGATGTGCATTTTTTAATTGATTTAATTTTTACAACAAAAACAATTTTTGAGTAATTTTTTGAGTAAAAAGTCAATATTTTGGATCTTTTTTATATAATTTCAAAACATAGTAACACTGTTTTAACAGTACAGTTCAACCTATTTTTGTGAAGTGATTTTATTGAACTTTTGAACAAAAAAAATTTGAATGAAATATATTAATGGACAGCGGCGATATTTGCATCGAAAAAACAAACTTTGATTTTCATGTCGCTTTTTGCTCATTCTTAGGTAACGATGTTTTATGAAAAAGTCGTTGAACTGAAAATTTCTACAATTTTGAAAATATGTGAGTGTTTTTGATGTCAAAATAACAGAAAGTTTTCAAAATTAAATACACAAAAAACTCCGATACTAAAAAGTATTATAATAACAAAACTACCGTTAGTTGAAAAATTTCGGAGGGGCGTGGCATAAACTAAGTATGTAACATTTTAAGTTGGAACGCAATTAATATGTGTACTTAGTTTGAGCGAAATCCGTTGAGCCGTTTAGATTTGTATAAAGGCCAAACAAACAGAAAATGAGTTTTATTACTTTAGATAGCACTCGTTTAACTGCATCTTTATGTATAACGAAACATAGGCTGAACGTGGTGCGAGACGCGGTAAGCAATAGATTTTGCCATATCAAAAAATATTTTTGCTCGTTTCTTTTACGGCGTTCAAGATGCAGTTAGCTACTACTAGTGGATAGGATACTATAAAATTAATCATCAGATTAATTTTAGAACGATTGTCATCGTTAATTACACTCTAAAAACTGATTGAAAAATCTCTACAATAAATGTTGTGAAATTTTACGACATTTATTGGCGATTTTGTAAAAAAGCCACGCTATGCAGTGAGTTTTTTCAATTTTGTCTGAAAATCAGCGTCTTTTTCCAAAATATGTATATTTACTCTACTATTCACGCTATTTGAGCGTGTTTTCGCTCAGAGAGTCTTAAAATATGTATATCTCTCTACTTTTCACGCTATTTTAGCGTGTTTTCGCTCAGAGAGTCTTAAAATATGTGTATTTTCCCCTTCTATTCACAATATTTCAGCGTGTTGTCGCTCAGATAGTCCTAAAAACGCTCCAGCAGCGGTATTTTACGCTTGACCTTAGTATAAACACCTCTGCTTTAACGTCATATGATTTCAAAGAGTTTATTCGAACAAGTGTCCAATTATATACAACTTAAACAGTAGATTGGTCACAGCTTAATTACTCAAGCCTAATGAAGTAGGAAAGAGTAGCGCCTTCTGCTGAGTTATTGACTCTATACAGAGTTGTTGTTGTTGCTATGTTCAAAATTTACTTGAGAGACTTCACGCATTTCTAGCTTTTTTTTATAAGCGCAGACAAGATTGGAAGAAATAATTTTAGAAGAGAGTTTTTACAAGAGAGCGAAAGAAATAATTGTAGGTGAGAGGATTCACGCATTTTTAACAATAAATATTTATAATTTTGCTCTATGGGATTAAACGACAATAAATGTAGGCAATCAGTTGCCAGCAATTATTGTAGTTAATTCTCGTGAATTTTTGTTAGAGTGTATGATATCTGGGATAATTTAAAGGATAGAATTTCAGAACGTTAATAAGGTAGAAAAGAAAAGCAGAAAACATGAAAAATAAACCACAAAAAGTGCAAATACTAAACAAAAACCATAGTTTTTCATATTTTCAATAAAATTCATTATATGATAAATGAATTATCTGAGAAGTTTAAACTTCCAAGGTGGAACATTTTAAAGATATGTTCAAAAGAAATTTCCTTGAATCTTAAGTCTGTTTCAATGTGTAACATGAAGATTAAAACGTTACAAAGTAAAGAGTAAGGTAATACTTAGTATCGCGGAAGTCAGCACTCCAATCTTTTCGGAAACTAACAATTTTAATTTTAAATTAGAAAATTCTTGAGTTTCTAAATAGGCACATTTTTAGAACTAAGATATTTTAAAATTTTTAAAACTTGTAAAAAAAAAATATAAAATCAAATCCAGGAGAAAACACTTTAACGGCTGATCAACCATGAATTGGCTTAAAAAAAAATTCGTGTCTCAAAAAATCATCAACCTGAACAAATGCACTGGAGCAGCAGTAGAAATATGAATATCAAATCTGCCTACGTGGCATTCTTATACAATGCCAGTGTAAAGTCTAACGGACAAGTGGTCAGTGAAGCGTTAAATTAAATTTTGTACTAAAGCCGAAGTCAGCAAAAATACGCGCAAGTATTAATAATTTTGCAGATTTATGATATCCAATTTTAAAATTTCCCCACTCAACCAAACAAGCTGAAGTCAGTACAGTGTCCTCTGACCCGCCTCCAAATAAAATCTAATAAATGCAACGCTACTCACCCACCAAACACCCCGGTGGCCTTCTCCTTGATCGCTGTTAAGCCCTTCATGACTTCACTTTTGTTGATTTTGGTTGCGCTTTTGGCTACTGCTGCTGTTGTTGTTGTTGTTTTTGTACTTCTGTGGTTGGTTGGTTGTTCGGTTGGGCTGGAGTCTGTGATAACTTGATTACCACACCGTTGGTGGTCTCCGTGTATCGCGTTCACGTACGCGTTTCTTCAACAACGACTTTGTTTCACTTTTCGTATTTTTTTTTTCTCACTCAAACTACTACTAATTCTTCGTTTATCGGCCTTAAATTATTGTTGTGATTCACGTTAACCGTTATTTCGATACACTTTGCTGAACACCCTCGTATTCGTGTTGGAACGGATGCGCGCACAAATTATTTCTAATACCGTTTTATGACTTTGTTTCACTTGGATTTGTAATTCCATTTGATTTGTTGTTGTTGTTGTCGTTGTTATGCTTGTTGTTGGGCCTAAGGCCCTGCTGCCAGTGGGTGGTGTTGCTGTTGCTGTTGCTGCTGCTGGGAAGTCTTACCAGCGGGCGATTGTAGGTCATTTTTACTTCTGCAAAATATTTAAAAAAGAAGAAGTAGATGAAGTACGTTTAAGATGATAGAAATATTATTCTATGTCGAGTGTTCAGTAGCTGATAAGAGTTTGTTGTAATTTGTTGCAAGTGCAAAGTTGCAGGAAGAACATTTCATGACATAAGCGGATTGTTAACATAAAAAAGTTGCCATTTTCTTGATTGTTAAGAGTAATAGTATATTCGAAATAGCAAAGTTGACAAAAAACTTATAATCAATGCAATCGACAATACAACAATTTAACGAATAGCTTAAAATTAAAAAATGTGAATACTTCACTAGCTAGTTAGGTAGCTAGTGAAGCTACTAGGTAGCTAGTTTTTATTAAAAGAATTCCTGCTTGACCTAACCTAGAGTTCAGCAGTGGTTGAAATTCGAAATTTTCGCATACATCCCCTGCCGATTTGATACAAAACTAAGGACAAAAGCATATGCCTTTCATAAAAATTTGGCATAACTATTACTTTCCTAATGAATAAGCCACCAGTTCTCACGCTCAGAAGAGAGCGCAATATGACTGCAAACTGAATATAGAAATAATGCAGTTTTTTTCCTCTTCTTACGCTCATGTTGATCCGAATATTTTTGTGCGGATCTTCTACATGTAAATGAATTCACAATGCGTGAAATACAACATACATCATTTCACCTGTTTAAAGTAGGTGAATTTCTATAAAAAATTATCGGTTAAGAAAACTGGAGAAAATAGTTCTTAACTGTTTCGACTACGCTTATTTTTATACAGATATATTTTGCAATTTTTGAGATACACTTTCTTGTGTTAATATAAAAATAAATTTTTCCTTTTGGTTTTATATAAAATATTCTTAATTATTTTTTTTTTAAAGATGAAAGCACCAAGGCATGTTCCGACATCTGTTTACTAACTTTTAATCTGATTTTTATCTAATCTCACCTGTTAATTGGTTATTTCAATATTATTTATTAATCTATAATAATAAAACTCATTTTCTGTTTGTTTGTTTGTTTGTTTGACTAAACGGCAAATCTAAACGGCTTAACGGATTTTGCTCAAACTAGGTATACATATTAAATGCATCCTAACTTAAAGTGTTACATACTTAGTTTTTGCCACGCCCTCTCTGAAATTTTTCAACTAACGGTAATTTTGATATTATAAAACTTTTTAGTATCAGAGATTTTTGTGTATTTAATTTTAAAAAATTTTTGTTATTTTGACATCAAAAATATTTATATATCTTCAAAATTGGAGAAATTTTCAGTACAACGACTTTTTCATAAAACATCGTTGCCTAAGAATCAGAAAAAACGACATGAAAATCTAAGTTTGGTCTTTCGATGCAAATATCTCCGCTGTCCATTAACATATTTCATTAAAATTTTTTTTGTTCAAAAGTTCAATAAAATCACTTTACAAAAATAAGTTGAACTGTACCGTTGCGTCAGTGTAACTATGTTTTATGATTATGTCAAAAAAGATCCAAAATATTGACTTTTTACTCAAAAAATGACTCAAAAATTGTTGTTGTTGTAAAAATGAAATCAATTAAAAATTGCACATCTGGCTACGTTTCATATGGCATAGCTTTTATCTGCAAAAATTATTTTACCCTTTGATTTTTTTCGCGAAATTTATTTTTTCCAAAATGTTGTTTTTATATTTTTTACAAAAAATTCAAGTCTCAAAAATAATTTATGTGAAAAAATTACCCCAATATCTCTTTTCAATCAAAAGTTATGGCTAAAAATCTATTTTTTCATACCAGACTATTAATAAAACTTAGTTTTGTGTTAAAATTCTCTATGTAGTTTAAACATCCCCATTTATCTCTAAGAATGCAGTTGTGTGTCTAGAGTAATTACGAACATTTTGGATTATATAAAATCTTCCATATAGTAATCTACTTGGTTTTGCTTCCCCTTTGAATTCAATTAGCTCACCGCAAGAGATGGAACCACCAACAACAAAAATTTTCCAAAACATTTTGGATTAATGTTCGTTCAATTACCTTTCTAACGGTAGCTTACAAATAAAATACAACATGTTTTTCATTATTCCAGATTTTAAAAAACATTTAATCGAGATGTGTATGTTAAAATCAAATTGTCGGCCTTTGTAGTCTAGTGGAGAGTGCACTAGACTATCAACCCAGAGGTCCCTGGTTCGAATCCGGGCTTGGGCATGGTTCTTTAAACTTTCTTTGTTCTTTCCTACATTTAAGAATTATGGAAAACTAAAAATCCACAGCTAAAATTGTGGAAAATGTGGAATAAAAGGAAAGGAACAACTAAGGACTGGAAATGCTAGCCGGTGTTAAGGCATAACATAACATGCTGTTCTTTTTGGACTTCCTCTGCTAAATGAAGAAAACCTAAAGAGTGCATTCAACTTAATTTGTCGCTCTATCGATTTTCTCTCGCCACCTATTAGAGATATATTTCGTTCGAAGCCAAAATCTAATTATACAAGCGGAGTGGTTATTATAAAATTTTATTCGCCTTACGATAGGAATAGAGTATTGAAGGCTTTTGGAGACTACCGTCGGCAAACTAAGAGAGCGGTAAATTTAAGAGGTGCAGGCATAGACTCTGACAATAATGTATATTTGCACGAGAGTTTATCTGCTGAAACAAGAAGAGTTCTTCAGGCTGCGATCATCTGCAAGCGCAAAAAAAGTATTTTCAACGTTTTTACTATTCGTGGCTCCGTGTACATCAGGATGCGGAAAAATGGAGAGCCAATGCAAATTAATAGCATTGAAGAAATGCATGCTGCCATCGGTGCCGCTGTACGTAAAGATGAATGCTGATGATTTTATATTAATTATTTTATTTTTTATATCATTTTATCACATTTATCTTATATGTTTTATTCTTTTACTTCCTACAACTTATTTATATTTCTTCTTCTCTCTCTCTTTATATTTTTTCCCCCTTTATCATACTTATGGTTGCGTTTTTTCTTGTAATTGTGGTTTCTACTGTCTTAGGTACTAGCGATATCCAAAAAACCCTGATTGGCGTTCTGTGTAAGCAACACTCTGGTCTGAACATTGTTCACTTTAACGCGAGAAGCCTTAACGATGTAAAGCTTGATATTGTTCGACATTGCTTTGAAAATTCAGCTGTTCATATAATTTGTGTCTCTGAAACCTGGTTTCATAAAGACATAAATGATTCTTGTCTTAATATAAATAATTTTAAGCTTTATCGAAATGATCGTACTGATAGGAAAGGCGGGGGTGTTGCAATTTACTGTAGTGATAAGTTAAATGTGAATCTGTTAGGAATGTCCAGTGGTTCTGAGATAGAATTTATTAATATTGAAATTCGTGTTAATTGTGCTAAGCTGTTTGTGTCGTGTGTGTATAATCCCTATCGTAATTGTTGTTTAGATCAATTGTTTTCTACTCTGTCAGATTGTGCAATTGGTTACGATCATTATGTTATGTGTGGTGATTTTAATATAAAAATTTTGTGTAAAGATAATGTTGTTAGTCGGTTTACCGATAGACTTTCTGAAGTTGGTCTTCAAACGGTTAATACAAGCATACCTACTCGCTATGCAAATAATGCTTCTCCAAGCTTATTAGATATTTTTGTTGTCTCGGATATTTCTTCTGTGTTGCTTTTTGACCAATTGTCCTTTGTTTCTGACCATGATCTCATTTTCTGTTCTTTAAATGTAAATATTACACCAGTTGTTATTGAAAAAACAATTACTTTTAGGGATTATAAGTCCATTGACTATGGTTCATTGTTTAGTGACATGTCTACTATTAACTGGTCCGTGTGTTGGTTAATGAGTTCTGTTAATGAGAAGCTAGGGTATTTTATGAGTAGAATTTTACAACTATTTGACTTGCATGTGCCTTTGATCACTCGCCGAGTAACTAACATTAGCTGTCCCTGGTTCACAAATAATGTGAAATTAGCCATAAAAAAACGTAATACAACTTACAATCGTTGGAAAAGAAATCCCACAACATCAAATTGGGAACAACACAAAAGTGCGAGAAACATAGCTAACTCTACAGTTAGATCAGCAAAGCGCATTTTTTTTATGTCCAAACTAAGTTCATCACAACCATCTAAAAAGCTTTGGAGCAATTTAAAACAAGCTGGTGTGTGCAGTGTGAAATCCGACGTTTGCCGAATTGATTCTAATACCCTAAACGAATACTTTATCGCCAGCTCTACGTCTCCAAATAATGGGCTTGCATTTAATCCAAGGCCTTCAAGTTCTGAATCTCTAAGTAGTTTTGAGTTTGTTGCTATTGATGAAAGTGATGTAGGCCGGTGTGTTAATAAAATAAAATCCAACGCAACGGGTGAAGATGGAATATCAATTAAGTTTATTAAAATTATTTTACCGTACATCATCAGCCCCCTCACCCACATATTCAATCATTGTTTCACAAGTTCATGCTTCCCTGAAGTTTGGAAAGTAGCGACGATCATTCCCATAGCAAAAAAAAACTAATGCTTGCGATCTGTCTGGTTATCGTCCTGTTAGTCTATTGTCCTCCTTGTCAAAAGTTTTTGAGTCTCTCATGGCAATGCAAATCTCGGAACACATAAAAAGATTTGACCTTTTGTCCCCATTTCAATCTGGTTTTCGACCAGGACATAGCTGCTCTACAGCAATAGTAAAGATCTTAGATGACATCAGAGTGTCTTATGATTTGGGGCGCATAAACTTGCTCTGTCTCTTAGATTTCTCCAAGGCATTTGATTCTGTTGACCACTCAATACTGTGTCAAAAACTTGAGGTTAACTTTGGTTTCTCTAGCATGGCGGTCCGTCTGTTAAAAAGTTACTTGATTGGAAGGTCTCAACGAGTTAGGGTGGGAAATAGTCTGTCCGCTTTCTGTTGTTTATCCTGTGGAGTGCCTCAAGGCTCAGTACTTGGTCCGTTGTTATTTTCAATGTTTATCAACGATATATTCATCATATGTCATCATGTTACAATGCATGCATATGCTGATGACCTGCAACTGTATTTAGATAGTCCTATTGACCTTGTTGATAATTTATGTGTTAGGATGAATGAGGATTTAAAAGAAATAATGAAATGGGCTGATACAAATAAGCTCAGACTAAATCCACTTAAATCATATGTTTTGCCTATTTCCAAAGCAAAATATTCTGCTTCCAATATACCAACTATTTATTTAAACGGTGTTGGGCTAAACTTTGTTGGCAAAGTTAAAAATCTAGGATATATTATTAACTCGTCTCTTTCTTGTGAGGATCACATTAATTCTGTTGTATCTAAGGTCTACTATGCCCTTCGGAGCCTAAGATGGACCGCGTCATTTGTACCTGTTGATACTAGGAAAAAATTAGTGATCCAGCTTATAGTGCCAATCATTTCATATTCAGATATTGTCTATAGCAAACTTGATTCCAGGTCCAAACTTAAGTTACAACAAGCTTTTAATAACGCCGTAAGATATGTATTTGGCCTTCGTAAATTTGACCGCATCAGTCACTTGAGCAGCAAAATACTCGGTTGCAATATTTTCAACTACCTTGATGCGAGGAACTGCATATTTTTGCATAAACTGTTATACACAAAGACACCTAAATACCTTTTTGAGAAGTTACAGTTTTGTAGATCAACCAGAAATATGAACTTGATAATTCCATTATTTAATTTTGTAAACTCCAACAGACTTTTTTTTGTAAACGCCGTCAGAATTTGGAACTCGCTGCCTTTAAGAATAAAATGTATTCATAATTATCGCAACTTTAAGTATGAAATTTTACTACACTTTTCCTAATAACTACTATTATTTTCTTCATCTTTTGGTATAAGAATAATTTTTAACTTATAATATTTTGATCAATTTGATAATTTTAATTAAATACTTAAATAATTGTATTAATCTAAAAAACTTTATTCAGTTGCTTATCTTCTTGTTGATAATAATATGTTAAATTATTAATTAATTGTTAAGTTAATTTATTGACTTTAATTAAATCCTTAAGTATTTGTTTTAAACAATATGTATTTATCAGTTGTTTATAAATTGTTGTTATTATGTTATTCTTACTGCATTTAAAAGACTCTGTCTTATATGTGAACATTATTTCTTAATAAATTACAAATTACAAATTACAAAGTTAACACTAGCCTCGGTTAAAAGCAATTCAAATTGTCTTTCACGGTTGTTTCGCTTATTCAATAATTCACGTATGGTTCCAATCAATTCTTCTAAATAAATCTATCTCTTTCCATTCAGGTCAAAGACCAAACCTTGTTTGTATAAGGCGCATGCCTTGGTTCTTTGATCTCTTTAAAAAAAAAAAAAATGTTTATATAAATGACTCTCGAGTAACACCGGGTATATCAGCTAGTTAATTAATAATATTAATATTAATTTGTATAATTAATTATTTAATTAATTATTAATTATGTTGATTTTATATGATTTAAATACAAATTCTAAATGTTTGATAGTTTAAATCATACTTGATTTTAAATACAAATTCTAGTTGTTTGATAGCTTTAAATCGTTTATTGAGCTTAAGGTCAAAGTTAGAACATTTAATTGTTCTAACAAATCTTTCCAAAGAAACAACAACAATAACAACACCGTATTTTCAATAAATAATAAAATAAATTTTCAATAAAAAATTTGTATTTAAATCATATAAAATCAACATAGTAAAATAACAAGGTCATTTAGAAAAAACTTTAATTAATTATTAATTTCATATTTTTTTATTAATTAATTCAGTGTAAGGCATGAATCACATAATAATTCACCGAAATTTTTTTGAATCTGTTACAGCATTACAGCTTTGTAAAACATATCAAAACAACATTAGGGAAAAAATAAATTTCACCAAAAAATAGCACGGAGAGAGGGGGGGGGGGTTTAAGCTCATGATTTTCGATGATACACTGAGAAAAAACATACTTTAAAATTAAACAAAAAATGTTAAAATAGAAATTTAACTCATTTGCTTTTCTACTAAACAAACTTAAAAACAAGCGTGTTAAATTTTCAACTATAAGCTCATTTCTGTTTTTTGAATAATTTTTTCCAATTATTTCCTTCCATACGTCGCACATTGGTTCCAAACATGAAAAAGGCGACCAAAACCTCATTTTTAAAGATGTTTGAAAAACACATTTTACTTCAAATACCTATTAAAGATAGATAAATGAAAAAAACTGCGATGTCAATTTCTTTTTTAAATTTTTTTTTTTCATTTTTAACGCCTTGAAAGTTTGGCAAAAATTTTACAAAAAAATAGTAAAATTTTGACCCAAATTCAAACATTTTTTGTATTATCTGTACAAGAAATTTAAGTTGTTTTATGCTTCGGTTTCTGAAATGAATAATGTCGAAAAAATGAAAGAAAGAGCTGTGGAAGCTAATGTCCTGAAATACAACTTACCAATACTTCACGCTTATATAAATTTTATGAATTGTTTACTGCATATTTCATATCGACTTGATTTTAAAAAGTGGAGAGTAAGAGCATTTTTTAAGCATACATACAGACATTCCTAATTTATATTATGTATATGCATTTTATACTTTTATTAGGTAAGCCAGAAAGATGGAACAAAGATTCAAATGCAAACTCGCAAAAATGTAATTCAAACTCGCTTCTTAAAAGAAACTGGCCTTCGTATAGATTTTCGTAAGCCAGGATTTGGTTCCTCAAATGACGGGAATTTTTGACAATATTTCACTTACAGCAGATATAACTGGTTAGTTTATGAACTTTATGAACTTAATACTTATAAAAATTAATTCATATGTAGGTATAAGTGAAGAAATCTTAAGAAGGTTTTCTGTAGTTTTGAAAACTATATCAAGTTACAGACACATAAAGGTAGCAGAATTTGATAACTACTGTATCGATACAGCAAAACTTTACGTTGAGTTATATGGCTGGTATCACATGCCACCAAGTGTCCACAAGGTATTGATCCATGCCCCAGCTGTGGTGAAAAATTCCTTGCTTCCACTAGGTCAGCTGTCTGAGGAAGTTTTAGAAGCGACCCATAAGGTAGCAAAAAAGTTTCGACTAAATAACGCAAGAAAAATGTCCCGAATTACTACCAATGAAGACGTGTTTAACAGATGGCTGCTTTATTCAGATCCTAAAATATCGTCATCAGGAAATTTGCCAACAATTAAAACAAAACATTTACCTGAAGAAATTTTAGCGTTATTGGAAAATTAGTGTACATAAAAATGTGTTAAATATACTTTGTATAAAATATAAAAAATTTTGTTATTTATTTTAAATTTAAAATTTTGGACTTCAGATTCGTGATTAGCGACCTCAAAAACCCCCGAATACCAATTTTGAGCTGAATTAAACAACTATTAAAGAAGTTAGCTTGTTCATGGCCGCCATTTTGTAGCCGCCATTTTGAATTTTAAATTTTTGACTTCAGATTCGTGATCAGCGACCCCAAAAACCTATATATACTTAATTTCATGAAAATCAGACCACTCCTTGAGGTTTTGGCCGTCTTTTTTCGATTTGGAACCACTGTGCGTCGCTATCAGAGATTGAATTTAAAAATTATGTACTGTAGAAACATTGAAAATTATTGCCAGACAACTGAGACACCGATTTTATATTTGAATATTTGGAAATATTTTTGAATTAGTCTTACAAATATTGAACATAAGATGAGATACGAACTAATTAATTATTTTGATATTGAAAATATTTCAAGCCGCAATGAAATGCAAACTTCATCATATGAAGTCAACAAATTTCTTATTCGCGTGATCCCAGGAGTCGCTGATCACGAATCTGACTTCGAAAAATTTAAAAGTTAAAAAATGGCATCGAAAAAATGGCGGTTTCATTTATTTGTTTTAAATTTAATGACATTATTTTGAAAATATGTTTTAAAATATTTGTTTTAAATATTAAAGTTTTTGCATTTAATTTTTCGTTTAAATAAATGTGTTTGAACTTAAAATTTTTACAATGAAAGTATTTTTAAAAACATTGTTTTGAAAACAAAAGCTTTTGTTTTAAATTAAACTTTAAAAACATTTGTGTTTAGCTTAAATGAAATTGTTTCAAGCTCTATTTCAAAGACAAATTCGTTTAATATGAACACAATTTCATTTAATTTTAACACATATTTCTCTCAGTGTAGAAACTGTTTATTAAATTAAGTTTCACAAAATTTTTCAGATATATATGTCATATGAAAGAGTGTGGAAAATTAAAATTAAAAAATATTCAAATAAAAGAATATTTTTGTTTTTTTTTGAGCACAAATTAAATATTTGAGTGGTTATTTTAAAACAAAATAAGTCATTAAATTGGTGATGTCACGGTTAATTTTTTCTTACGTCTCCAAAGTCATTTAATTGAACTTTCAGATAAAGAAAACTTGATGAAAATCTATAGGAAAATGGTGGAGATATTTGCTTGAAAATTCAGAACTTGAAATTTCAATAGTTTTTTTCGTCATTCTGAGGCGATGACATTTCCTCAAGGAAACGCGTTGTACTGAGAAAATCTACATTTTTAAAAATATCGCAATAATTTTGATTTCGAAACAACAGGAATATTTTTAAGCAATTCTATTCGTAAAAATTATTACAAAAAATCTTGCGTATACCGTTATTTTTCTTAACCAACAACTTTTCTTACAAAAATACGTTGCGTTGAGAAAATCTTCAGTTTTCCAGAAATCGTCATATGTTTAATGTCAAAATAACGAATATTTTTCAAAATTTAATATTTGTAAGAAAGTTCACCATCAAAATATATATTCACACATTAAACATAAAAAATGCTTATTGCAGGGTATCCGTAAGAGATAGCGAAAAATATTTTATGTTTCATCTCTTATAGTTTAGGTTTGATTTTAGGATTCGTAAAAGCTCTCAATTGAAGGAAAAAATTGCACTCCTCCTCAAGGTTGATTAATATAGGTTAAGTCACTTGAGAGAAAAGCACTTTTTGTAGCTTTTGTTGAAACTGTCAAAGAAGCTGTTAGCTAAAAATTTTACAGATCAGGTTTTTTTTCTTGATTTCCTTTCATCCATTCTGACAGTTCGACCGAGCTTCTCTTAAGTGACTTAACCTGTATTAATCAACCTTGCTCCTTCTCATCAATATTATTCAATTGACGAACGATTTACTTTGCTTTCCTCAAGAATGATAGAAACAAGATTACGACATCGACGTTACTGGAGCCAAATAAATGTTGCCATCTCTATGCTTTTCCTTATTAGCCATCTCTTTTTAGCCAATAGAAAAAGTTGGCTCCAATAACGTCATCTAGCGGTAAAACATGTGGATGTCGCAATCTTGTTTCTATCATTCTTGACTTTCCTCGTTCATGAAGAAAAAAACTTGAGCGCTCTTATTTTAAATATTCGGAGTGATCAAAACTTTTTCTACGCTCATTCATAGTATTCGTTCGTAGATTGTGCTCCTCAAACAAACTGAGTTGAACAACTCTTTCTCCTTGTTATTCATTTATTGTTGCTCGCTCGCGAGTTTTTGCAAATATAAACTCATTTCATTGGAGTTTTTGCGTTCGCTCATTTATTGACTCAACGAGTGATCTTGAAAAATAAATACGTGCCTTATGATGAACTATATATATTTGCGTTTTTTAGTGTAATATTTAAGCATTTAATAAATTGTTAAAATGCTCCTTTTTTGTTTATTTATCTCAGTTTCTTATAATTTCATAAAATAAAATATTTTTTTAGGTTTTTTTAATTAAATATATTACTAAGAAAATTTCTTAGAATTATTGATTTCAATCCTTTCATTTTATTATGTGCGAAGTGTTTAACTAAAGTTTTGCATCAAATATGAGCAAGCGATTCAATGAGTTTATCATTTCAAAATTCACGAGCGATGAAAACTCAACATTTCTTATCAACACGACGTCGCTCTTTTAAAATTTCTCAACATACAAACTCACGAATGAGGAAAGCAGTGGACATGGCTCATTTGTAAGGTTGAGGCACTTGAGAGCGAGATCGGTCGAACTGTCAGAATAGATGAAAATTAAAAAAACTTGTTAAGACTTCTAGAGGTAGCTATTGAAAATTCTTATTTTTGTTGCCTATAAAGTGGACTTTTTAAAACCTAACTGCGTAACTACTATAATTGAAAATTAATTGCATTATTTTGTATTAAGCAATTTATTTTGGAATAGTGTTGTTTTGAAACTCACTTTGTGGAGTAGAGTCGTTTGATACAAACAAACTGGAAAAGTGTTATTTTGATCCTCAAAAAATGGAATTGTGTTGTTTTGATTCTTGAAAAAGTTAAATATAATCCAAGCACAAAAAAAAATCATTAGTGATTAGATTCAATTCATTTCTTTTTTATTTATTTATGAATCTAATTTTGAAATTTATATAAATAACATAAAATATTAATTGAAATAGTTTAATAAGAGTAAAAAATTATTAAAAACTAGCTGAAACCCGGCGCGTTGCTGCCACTCTCCCTATTCAAACGCCCATAAAATGTTATCAGTTAAACAGCATGTCTAAATTGAGGTCAAATACTGAATTCTGAGACTGTGCGACCTATATCCACAAAGCTATTCGATATAACAAATTTGGGTTGTATAGGAAGTGCCACTCTCTCTTCATCACCGCTAATAGAATGTAATCAATTAAACTGGATGTCTACATGGAGGTCGAATACCGAATTCCAAAACTGTGCGACATATAACTCCAAAACTATTCGATAGCACAAATTTTGATTGTATGGGAGGTGCCACTCTCCTTTTCCCTACGCCCATAAAATTTTAGCAATGAAACTGCATGAGTACATTGAGGTCGAATACTGAATTTTGAGGCTGAGTTACCTATAACTCCAAATCTATTCGATATCGCAAATTTGGGTTAAATTGGAGGTGTCACGCCCCCCCGACAAACTCTAAAAAATTTTATCAGTAAATCTGCAAGCGTAAATTTTGGTCGAATACTGAGTTCCGACGCTGTGCGACCTTGAACTACAAAGCTATTCGATATCACAAATTTTCGTTGTATGGGAGGTGCCACTCCCCCTTGATCAACGCTCATAAAATGTAATCAATGAAACTGCATGTGTACATTGAGGTCCAATACTGAATTCCAAAGCTGTGAGACCTATAAACCCAATGCTATTTGATATCTCTAATTTGGGTTAAATAGGAGGTTTCACGCCCCCTTGTCGTACGCCCATAAAATGTAATTAATGAAACTGCATGTATAAATTGGGGCCGAATACTGAATTCTGACGCTGATATTCAATATCGCAAATTTACGTTAAATGGGAGGTGCCACGCCTCTCTTACCAATGAACATAGATTGAATCAATGAAACTGCATGTGTATATTGAGGCCGAATACTGAATTTCGGCGTTGTACGACTTATAACTCTAAAACTATTTGATAGCACAAAGTTGGGTTGTATGGGAAGTGCCACTCCCCTTTGCTCTACGACGACAAAATGTAAGTATTGAAAATGCATGTATAAATTTAGGTCGAATACCGAATTCTTACGCTGTCAACCTATAACTTCAAAGCAATACGATATCGCAAATTTGGGTTGTAAGGGAGATGTCACGCCTCCCTGTCCAACGCCCATAAAATAAAACCATTGAAACTGCATGTGTAAATTGAGGTCAAAAACTGAATTCCAAAGATGAATTCCTATAACTTCAAAGCTATTCGATATCACAAATTTGGGTTGTATCGGAGGTGCCCCTCCCCCTTGTCCACTCCCATAAAATTTCATCACAGAAACGGTACGTCTAAATTGTGGTCGAATACCGAATTTCTAAGCTGTGCGACCCATAACTCTGACTAAAGCTTTCGATAACAACAATTTTTTATTTATATGTGGGAGGTAAAAGGGGGTGTGGCATTGCCCCTTAAACCATCTCGTACTCAAAGCAAAGCGTACTTACAAAATTTGAGCTCAATCGGACCAATGGTTTCGAAGTATTTTGATATTTTCTTTAAAGTAGGCGTAGATGAATTGTGACCACGCCCATTTTTTCAAAGTTAATTATAGTTATCATACGAACTTATTTACCAAATTTTAATTTCATACGACCAAAACCGTCTTAAATACAGCATTTTTATTGATTTGTGGGCGACAAAAGGGGGTGTGGTACAAAACCTGCAAAGATACACACATGCAATTTCTTATGTGCACCCTCCACACAGACCCCAATCACCCCTGAAAATTTCATTGAAATCGGGCAAGCCGTCTAGGAGGAGTATGCGAACAGGAAGTTTTGCCACTTAATTTTATATATATAGATATCAAAACAGTGGGCGCAAAAGTGGGCGTGGTCAATTTTTCTTTCAGTAAACACTTAAATTGGATTACTGCGAACATTTGAAAAAAAATTATCCAAATCGGTCCAGCCGTTTTCCGATTTTAGATAAATTGAAAAAAGTGGGCGCAAAAGTGGGCGTGGTCAATTTTTCTTTCCCACAAAACTTAATTTGGATTACTATGAACATTAAAAAAAAATTATCCAAATCGGTCCAGCCGTTTTCCGATTTTAGATAAATCAAAAAAAGTGGGCGCAAAGTGGGCGTGGTCAATTTTTCTTTCCGTAAAAACCTAAGTTGGACTATTACGAACATTTCAAAAAAAAAAATTATCCAAATCGGTTCAGCCGTTCTCAACTGATGCAATTACCAACGAACGACATTTGATTTTTATTTATATAGATTTGTTAAATTCTTATAAGACGAGCTTTGGCATTAAATTCGCAAACAGTATCATTAATGTCCACTATATCTTCTTGAGAATTATAATTGTTCATAAGATTTTTATAAAATTTCAAGTCTTCAAGCATTCTCCATTCATTTCCAATTGAAGTTTGATAAAGTCGTCTATTTTACGTTCATTGATTTTTACTTCCAATGGCAATATTGGAGGATACATGGAAAATACATGTTTTTTGAGACTTACAACGGATTTTGACTCACCAATAGCAGATCTATAAAATTGTTCACCTTGCACTCTTACAAGGTCATTTTTACACTTTTTAATTATAAATCGTTTGGTCTCGTTGAATTTAAAGTGTCAAGCAGATGGCGGCTTGAAAACCTTCGATACTTCTATTTTAAAATCAAGAATGGGAAAGTCATCACTTCCCAAATTTATTGTTGTTCCAGAATCTTTATATATTTTTAAATAATCTTCTACTGATATAATAGTCTTTCTGACTTTAACTTGCTTCTCAATCTGTGTAAATACTCTGTCTGGTGGAATATAAGAATAGCCAGTAACGGGAAATATTATCTCGACCATTGTAATGTGTTTTGGAGCTTTATTTGCCAGCCAGTATTGGCACATACCTTTCATAATTGAGTTTTTGTTTTGGCCTCCGCTGCCATCAACCATTAATCGAACTCTTCTTATACCTTCATGATGCATGTTGCATAGATGATAAAAAACTGCGGAGGCGATTTCATTAGAACCTTTAGGGCGAGTATTCTGCATCCAGTAATATAAGAAAACGTTATTTTTTTTTTTTTTGTTTATGTTATGAATGGGCAGTACCGTGAAGTACTCCAAAAAGATATAAGGATAAGCTTGGTCAGCTACTTTTCGAAGCGATATATTCTTATGACAATCAAAGGATATTGTCAGTAAATCTACACAGTGCTGTCACGACAAAGCGTGTCTAAACTAGTCACGACAAAGTGTCTAATTTGCGAGAACATAAACTATAAACTGTAGTGATTAGGCGTAATATTACAAGAATTGTACTCCTTTCTGGAGAACAAAAAGTAAAGGTAGAATTGTGTCGTTTTGATGCCAACAACTAGGTGGAATAAATCATCTGTGATTCTCAAATTGATTTATAGTACCAAATAACTCTTGAAATACTAGACATAAGAAAACTTTGAATACAGTCATTTGTAGCATTTAACAAGGGTAATCAGAATCAATCGTTAAATCAATTTTTTCCAAAAGCGGAATTGATCACTTTTGATTCTCATAGGCACAAATACCTGAAACCGTGAATACCCCCATGCAATGGGATGCAAACACTCCCTCTGACCTCTTAAAAAAGTTGTCATGTTCTTTGACTTTATTGCGACAAACTAATTTCAATTCAACTTCATAAATCGTATAGTTCGCAAAAACTGTTTTCGATTACGGATGTCAGAAAATTTCTGTTTACAGCTGCAAGATGGATATTTGCATTATACTTTTAGCTGTCACGGAGAGAAGCATAGAATGCTTGATTCAAGCAAATAGACTTTGAGTTTACACTTAAGTGTAAATTTTTTCATTCAAACCTTATTTTGCTAGAATTAGCAAATTCAAAACAAATGATATTAAGAAAAAAAATGTCTTATTCAAGAAACATTTGCTTAAAACTCTATAATATTTTTTTAGATTCAAGTTTGATTTTGCTAACAGTGAGAAAAATTTGTTTGATTCAAGTAAAAAATTTGCTGAAAACTAGAATAATTTGCTTGATTTGAGAAATTTATTGATTCAAGTGCTAGATACTAGAATTCTAGAATACTAGAATTGATACTAGAATGTATTGCTTGATATGAGAAACTTAATTGTCTTATAAAGTGCAGAATAGGCTTGATCCAAGTAAACAATTTGCTGAAAACGAAAATTATTTACGCAATTTGAGAAACTAATTTTCCTAGAATTGAGCAGAATTTGCTTCATCCAAATAAACAATTTTCTCAATATAAGAATGCTTGAAATTTTGCTTTTACTTATAAAGAGATGAATTTGCTTGATCCAAGTCTTGAAAATTGCCTGAAAATTAGAAAGTTGTGCTTGATATATAAAATTAGTTTGTATCGTGTATATGAAAATGGTAAATATGTGTTCTTAAATGAACAAAAACTAGTAATCTTTTGGAAATGTGCTAGTTTTTTTTATAGAGATCAAAGAACCATGGCATGTGTCTTATACAAACAAAGTTAGGTCTTTGAACTGAAATGAAAGGGATAGATTTATTTTGAGGAATTGACTGGAACCATTCATGAATTATTGATTAGGCGAAACAACCGTGAAAGACAATTTGAATTGCTTTTAACCGAAGCTAGTTTTATGCCTTAACCTCGGCAACCATTTCCAGCTCTTAGTTGTTCCTGTCCTTAAATTCCATATTTTCCACAATTTTAGTTGTGGATTTTTAGTTTTCCATAATTCTCAAATGTAGGAAAGAACAAAGAAAGTGTAAAGAACCATACCCGAACCCAGATTCGAACCAAGGACCTCTGTGTTGATAGATTAGCGCACATTCCACTAGACTACAAAGGTCGACTAAATTCTGTTTTTTATTTATTTTTAACAATTGAAGGGCTTACTGCAAGACAATGATAAGACACAAAAAATATTTTGAAATAATCGACTCTGAAATTTTGAAAAATTTATTTTTGTGTGTACACACTAAAAAATTTCAAAAATAAATTCACACCAGTGAGCGGATATTTACATTTTCTACACCGAACGGTGTTAATTTACACCGCTTAATCGGTGTGAAATGACGAACTTATCCGATCGGTGTGAAATTTGAAATGCAAAGAAGTAGAACAATATTGAAATCACATTCTCATTGATAAACAAATTAAAAATGGAAATTTCCCAATTTATTTTGTTCATTTTAATTTTGTAAATCTTGTATAAAGATTCAAACTTTATTTTTGACACCACGAAATAGACTCCAAAAAAATTAAATAAGCACCAAAAAAAGTCCATACATTTTTGGGTGTTACTTCATATGAAATAACTCCCTATTTTTTAGGACAATTTCATTATTTTTGGGAAATATTTCATATTTTTTTTGGTACTTATTCCAATATGAAATAAGTTATTTCATTTGACAATTAATAAATTTAATGACAATTTAATAAAAATTATAAAAAACATTTAGAATTACGGCGTTCGGTGTTAAATAAAATTATCATTTTGCGTATTATAAATAAACACCTAACAGGATACAAAACAAACATCCTATCTGATGTTTACTTTTTTACACCGATCGGTGTGAAAAAAATATGCTCTTTCGGATATAAAATTCTAGCACTTTGACACGGTGTTTTTTAACACCGATCGGTGTAGAAATTCTATACAAATTTTTAAGTGTGTAGAAATGGAATTGAACACGGAAACTTTTACAAATAGGTTCGAAATTTAATAAGAAATAGCAAAAATCTCTTCAGTAGCTGTTGGCAATGCATTGAGTAATGTATAGAGCCTAAGAAATCAATTTCAAATCAAATCATGTGACTTATCACGTTATTGCAATAAGCCCTTCAGTTATATTATTAATATCTTATTTGTAAAGATTTAATGATATCTTGTGACAAATTAAAACATTAAATAGGCTTAGAAGCAAAAAATTTAATTTTTTCAAATGAAAAATATCCATATCTCTTAATATAGAAAAGCAATTTTAATTCAATTGAACATTGTTCGAGGACTAAATATATATTGAGAAGCACTTGAAAAAATTTGGGATTGTTTCACTTATAAATTATTCCAATTTGCAAAAATAATTACATATCTTCAAATTAGAAGTGGGAAAGTAATTTTTTTCAATCATAATTTTAATGCTAAAGGTTGAAAGATTTAAGAAGAAAAAGGACAGAACAGAATTTATTTCCATGTTATCAAACTTGGACGATCCAATTTTTAATTATGGAAAAAATTGCATCTGTGGCACTGACTTCATTTTGACCTTTATTACATAAGAAATCCAATAAAATCTTTCTTCGATATCACAGAGCTTTTGGTCTTAGATTTTTACATCTATTTAAAAAAAAAAGGATTTAAAAAGACTTTCGTTCTGTAATAATCATATATAAAATTGAGTCGAGATCATGTACGAAAGGATTCAAATGTAACGGTTATTTCAAAGAAAAATAAGGTTATTGTATTGAAATAAAAATCGATACTTACTTTTCGATATTGCATGATAATCCTTTTATGTCCTTCGTCCATTTGTAATCTCTTCTTTGATTATATAATCCTGTAGTTGTGTTATTTGTATTTATTAAAATTTTGATGGTTTAATAAATTTATTTTATGTGTATTGTATTATTTTTAACCATTGCGTGACAGTATCGAATTTTGATTTTTTTTTTCTATAAACTGGAACTATTTCGAGTATTACGTAAGCGGAATTTTAACAAAGCAAATTTTGTGCTGAAACCACACGCCACGTTAGTACAATTAAGTTATTGGTAAAAAAAAAGAAAGAATAAAAAAAAGCAAAACAACTTCTATAGAAAAATTTTTAAAAAAATTTAAAAATTTTTAAAAACTCCTTTGCAGTCCAATTGAAAACATCAGACAGAGTTTTCGCTACGCAAGCGATCCTAGTCCGGCTCTGTCTGAAGACTATATGAAAGCAAGGATATGGAAAATTTCGAAACAGAGCTGAGGATCGTACGATGACGAGGAAGCTGTGGGTAGTGAGTTAGTGGGTTAGACGAGAATCGTCACACCACAGTGCAGAAAACGGAAGTGCACTTCCCAACTGTCTCTTTTGCGCATGCTGGAATGGGTTGATGTTTCAGGACCCACAATGGAATGCTTTCTAGAATGGAAGCCATGGAAAGCTAAAGGTTTTTCAATAGAATATTATGTATACATATATACTGGAATGTCATCAGCAATGTATACAGTTAAAAGTTTTATAGAGAAACTTTCCTACTGAACTTAATTTATTTTTTGTTTTAATTGATTTTTGAGTCAAACTCCTTTTGTGTTTAATCCTTAATGGATATTCCAGTATTTAATGTCTTAAATATATACATACATAGCAGGATTCACTATATTTTCTTTCTTTCTTCTTTCTTTCCAAACCTTTATGCACACTATTTAACGCGCACTTGGTTGTGTCCGTTAGAACCGTTACACCACACAGCAGGACTACGCACGATGAACTAGCGAAAGTATCCTTGTGACAGCACTTTGCTAGGATACAATCATGGACCACATTTCGCTGTTGGCACTGAAGAATAAATTCTATCGGCATCCTTCTTCAGATCCACGACACAGAATGAGATAGCGCTAGTGTGGTGAAAAGCTCAGGCGGCTGTAGTATGCAGCGGTAGCTCGCAGGACATGCGCCGTTCTTGGCAATACAGCATGTTAAGGAATGTGTATGCAGACACATTCGAGGGTTGCAGTCCATCCATCCGCCAGCGAAAAGCAACTGTTACAACTCTGGCGTCAGTGGGTGGACTTTTGGTAGTGCGATGGAGTGGGTGGCTGCGCTACCTGCTGTGGGTGCCAGCAGGAAGCTCGGCCAATCTCTGCTCAGCGAAGGTGGAGCTACTGGACGATTGCAGCACAAACATTGGAAGTGATACTGAAACATATACCTATCTATACTATATACTAAACCATACTGTGTTGAACATACGTATTGGTTTTTGTTTTTTATGTCTTTGGATTCCTATAAAAATAACTAAGATAACAATAAAATTGCAGTCGTGCGTAAAATGTTGTCAAGTTTTTCTCTTCTATTGTTTTTGGACACAATCTCCAACTCCAACTCTGGGCTGGAACTCCTACAACGACTGTCATTTAGAATGTTGTTTACTCTTTTGTTTGTTTGTTGCTGATGCCAACAACATATTGTAGGCAGCCATTTTGAAATTCTTGACTGGTGTGTGTGCCTATGTGTGTGTGTGTGTGTGTGTGTTTTGGTCCTTGGCTCTACATGATGTAAATATTTGTTACAGAACAGCAGCGCTTGGTTGTGTTGGCATTTGTAGAATTTTGTGGGAAGGATTTTGTAATGGCGTGAAAGCGATTTGATGAAAACTATATTCATAGTATCGATTTGGTTCAGGGCTCATGCGAAATGTATGGTAACATAAGAGTACATGTGAACTGAGAATTTTTGTTTTATCTGACTGCATGTTTCTTTCTCAGAATGTCCTTAAAAACTGGACATTTTCTTGAAAGCCAATTGTATGAAAACTCTTAAGGGTTATAAAACGATAAAAGAGAATTTTGTCCTTTTCTAATGGCGTTTCTTTGCTCTAAAATGTCCTCTAAGATGACATAAATTATACAAAAAAATTTTATTGCAATGATCATAAGCTAAAGTTATAGGTTCTTAGCCGAACATTGACTATATGAAATTATTTTCTGATCATCTTCCTGTTTTTTTAAATTTTTAAAATTTTTTTTTTTTTAAAAATATCAAAGAACCAAGGCATGCGCCTTATACAAACAAGGTTTGGTCTTTGACCTGAAAGGAAAGGTATAGATTATTTAGAGGAATTGATTGGAACTATACGTGAATTATTGATTAGGGGAAACAACTGCGAAGGCAATTTGAATTGCTTTTTAACCGAGGCTAGTGTTATGCCTTAACCTCGGCAAGCATTTCAAGCCCTTAGTTGTTCCATTCCTTCACATTTTCCACAATTTAGTTGTGGATTTTAAGTTTTCCATAATTTTTAAATGTAGGACAAAGAAAGAACAAAGAAAGTGAAAAGAACCATGCCCGAGCCCGGATTCGAACCAGGGACCTTTGGGTTGAGAGTCTAGCGCACTCTCCACTAGACTACAAAGGCCGACAATTCTTAATTTTTTTTTTAAATGGCATAAGTTTTTAAAATCAAAAGCATCGCTATGAATATTTACCAAATAATCTGACAATAGGATAATCTTGATTTATATAAAATTTCATTATGACCTCTCCTAAACTGCCTACTCTAGGTGTTATTAAAAATAAATACGTATTAGTATCGCACTAATAACACCATGCGTCACCTTTTTGTGATCGGTATACCACTAATTTTTTCTTATAGATTTCGGTCTGCTGAACACGGAAATTGCAATAAAATTTTTTTCTATGGATAGGTTTTCGAGATATATATTTTTGAATTTTTGACCCGAATTTTTTGGATATAGCTCCATATATTTCATCATGTTTTATGAATAAATAAAGAATTCAAAAAAATAAATTTCTTTTAAATTTGATTCATCAATTTTGCTAATCTGTTGAGTAGTTTTTGCACAATCGAAAGAAATATAAAAAAAGAAATAATTTTTTTCAGTGGAAAATAAAATCGAGAAATCCTTAAAAAAATAGAAAAAAAAAATAGAAAACACCAAAATATGCACAGTTTATTATTTTATGCATGAAGATTGCTTTTTAAGGGAAAGAATGAGCTACTGATTTAGAAAATTTATGGAAGAATGACGAATTTAGAGAAAACAAGGTGAAGGTACCAAAAATTTAATTTTTTATCGTTTTTTTAATTTTATTTAAAGTAATTTAATTTTATTTTTTGTAAAGTTAATGGTTAGATCAAATTTTATAAAAGAAATGGTAAAAGTATATTTTAAAATTGATTTCGGCTCCTTTTTTGTCTGCTATAATTATCAGAATTTGTTTGTCTAATGCAGCGATGCCCACAAAAATTATTTGAAGAGTGCAAAAATAAAATAAAAACAACAAAAAGCAACATCATCAAAATATTTTTTAATCTGGATGCAATGAGGAATTACCAATTAAACGAGTGCTGGCAGAGTCCGCGACAGCGAACTTATATGTACACTGTAAAAATAATGGATCAAGTAATTCCAAATGTTTCAGTTTTTTGTTAGTCAGAATACATTCTGATTTACCCAGCTTTAACCGCGTGGAGGTTTTCAGATATCCTTTTTTTTATAGTTGTTAATTTTTTTGTTTTTTTATTTATTTTAATTTCTTTTTTTATGCTATTTTTTTGTGAATTTTTTATTATTATACATTTCTTCCATTTTTAAGCTTATAATTTTTATTTGCTTTAACCTTAATTTCTTATATTTTTTATTATCTTACTGTTTTATTATTGACTTAACTGTTATATTATTAAGATTAAAATCTTTTTAATCTTTTATTATCTATGAAAAAATAGGCAAACTGCCATTTTTCCGGAAATTCTTTTCTTGCCATTTTTCAGGGGTATAATAACCCCTTTAAAAATAATTTCTTCTGATGCAATATAAAGAAGTACCCATCTGCAAAGAATTTCTTGATGCGTATTCCCACAGCGAAAAATATAAAGAATACGACGCATGTTGTTAACGTCTATAATGCAAATGCCAAAAACACTGCAGAACAGCCGTGATCGATGGTGCCAAAGAACAAAAACAACCACATGCAAACGCAGAACAGCTATCGATGGTTCAAAAAAACAAAAACAGTTTCATTAAGAAGCGAGGTTGAAATTGCAAACAGAATTCGGCAAATTGCAACAATTATGAAAAAATTGAAGTTGTTGTAAAAAAGTGGAAAGAGTTAGGCGTTGGGCATCGCTGGTCCAATGAGAAACCATACATAATCTCCCATTATGTTCACGTTCCAGGATCTCTGATATCGTCGCTCCATTGAGTTCATTTGTTGATGAAATCGTTCACCGTGTTCGTCACTGACGTTACCAATGTTTGGAGGAAAAAAATCCAGGTGAGAGTTTAAAAAGTGGATCTTCAATGGCATACATATTTGCGCCTGTATTAAAAATAACAAATAGAGGAAATAAAGTGAAAAGAGCAAACTAATATTAAAAAATAGTATAACATACCAATTTTTGCATAATTCAATTTCAGGTGCCTTCTAAGAAAAAGAAATCACTGTTATAAATACACTATTATTTAAAAAAATGTATACCTCGAGCTGGAAAACCATTCCGTAAAAATTGATTGAGACGTATGGCATATCAAATTTGGTGCCCACAGTTGATCACGACTTGTGGGTGCCATTCCAAAGTACTGCTCATATTTTTTTTGAGGTTATGAGTATATATATGTTTTTTTTATTAGTGACATATTAACATACTATAACCACATACTATAACGCTCTCCATAACTTTGGAAAGCGTAGTTCATATCGCAATGTATTGGTAGTTTGCCGGTTTCGTGGCATCGCACAGTGGACGAAATGGCTAATTTAACTACAAACTAAATAAAGATATCGAAATAAAATTTGGCATGGGGGTTACTGAAAATGTAATACACAAATTTGTGAAGTCATACATTTCTAGAATTTTCGTTGTTGTTGGTGTGCGACTTTTTCTCCTCGCCTATACAACCAAGAAACAAGGTATGAAACTTTTTGAATTTTCCAAAATTATGAGATTTTGTAAAAAGATTTTTTTTTTTTTTTAATGTATTAGTAGTATTTATTATACTTTTAATTAAACTTATAATTATTTTTTTTAAACAATTGCGTTTTTTGTTTTTTCTCTACATTCCTTACAAATTTCTTACAAATTGTGTGATATTTCTTTTAAATATATTAGTATTTCTTTCTAATTTTACATTAGTAGGTAGCGCATTATATAGTTTTAGCCCCTTGAAGAAAAGCGATCGCTGTATTGCTGTTGTTGTCACCCTTTGCAATCTGAAGTTTTCTGCATTTCTTAAGGCATATGGTTGTACTTCTCCAACATAAATCATTTGTTCGATTAAATATTCTGGAGCCTTTCCTATCTTCATTTTTTGGATGAAATTAAGTGTGTTTATTTCTAGTCTTTGTTGTATATTAAGGGGGTCCTCTGGTAATCTATGCCAAATTTTAGCCTTTTTTCAAAATATTGTGGAAAGAGAACGAGTAAAGATATTTTAGTTCCGTTTTTTGATTTGGGTAGCTTAATTTATTGAAAAAAATACAAAATTTTGAAAAAGTGAATTTATGGACCGTTCAGAAAGTTCTCGGCCTGGTAACGAGGTTCTCCGGAAAAAAGGTGGGTCCAAATTGCGCACGATTCCAAGAGTAAACATCGTCTGAAAAAAAAAAAAAATATTCAGTTACTTAGAATGAATGTCCCTATAGCCCCTACCTCGGAAACAAAAATTAAATTTTTTTAGGGGGGGAGCCGCCACTTTGAAAATGAAAAATCGAATTTCGACCTTTTTTTTTGTAGTCTAGTGTAGAAAAAAAATAGTAAACATTATTTTTTCGGCAAGTTTGAGGTAGGGGCTATAGCGGCGTAAATTCTGCGTCGTTTCATGCCTCATATATCAAAATCGGTCAAAAACTGTTTGAGTTATCGTGCGCAAAGTTTTGAAAAACATGGTTTCGAGAAAAACGCGTTTAAAGTTTTGACTTCAATTTTGAGGCACACAAATGACATTAACACATATTTTTTTAATACAATACTTACGAATATTAATCGGCAATTCCAGCCCCATAAAGTGTGCCTTCCTCCATCTCATAAAACGAGTTTTCCATGGCTTTTTGGGCTCTGCGGGCTGTGCGACCCTCTTTCGATGATGCGTACGTTTTTAGCTCTGAGCGTTGAAGTCGTTTTCCGTCGCGAGATTCAGCATACATCTCAGCTTGTGGGCCGATGACAATACCCATTGTTGACATTATTTTTAAAATACTTGTGAAGCCTTCGTTGAAAATGCAGGTTGCCAGAAAATTTGCGATTTCGACTGTGGTAGCACCACAGTGGATATGTTTCGGCGAAAAGGTCCACAAAAGCGAGTTGAACGATTCGTTACAATTTTGCGTTTCACCTCCAGTGCATCGGTTGAGTAGATCGTCGGATGATAACGCTTCGTATATGGGCTTCATTACTTGCAGAACCTTTCCATCAAGTGGGGCGTACGTGTGGTGAAATGAGGCTAATGAGCCTTCTGCTGCTGACTTTTGATAGGCGCACCAGCTGGACTCACCAGGTGGGCAATACATATGTTGTGGATTACTATCACTTGAACTTTTGTGATAATATGTTGACCGTATTTCTTTTGTCATGTTTTCCACAGAGTCCTTATTACGTCGAATAGCAAGTCCATAGTAAGTAGTCAGCTCGCTTATGACTTTGTCTGTCAGTTTGCCAGTGCCTTTTCCACCGATGCCTTTGTTTTCTTTTTTGGCCTTGCGCAGCCGTGTGCCCATGCGTTTTTGCACGTGAGCGATGCACTCCTTTTTTGTGACAACGGGGTCGCCGTTATACGGATCAAGGTCTATAATGGCCTTGAAGGTTTTGCTGTCGCCATCGCCAATATATTTTTCATATTTTATGCCATATTTTTCGATCGATGAGGCAAACATTTCCTTCACGGCATCTACCTCCATCTTGCCCGCACTCCCACTGTGGTTGTTTGTGCATGTTTTCTGGTGCGATTCGTACCATTCTTCGAAGTCTGCAGAGTCATTTTTTTTTCCCCATATTTTGCATGCCTGGCAAAGGCTTGATTTGACAACGGAGTCAACCACTTTTTTGGTATGTTTACCGACGAGCGTAGTGACACCAAAAAGAAACGAGAATCCCCGTTTTTTCCAGGTGCCATCCCCTGAAACGGTCAGCACTGAGGAGTCACAGTCAGGATTTTTTTCTTTCTGCTGTTCCTGCTCTTCTTTAACCGCATTCAACAGGCACTGCTTGTAAACTGCTTTAGCAGACACATGCATGTTTTTCAAGGTGCCATAGTACGCATCAAGGCACAATCCTTGGCATATGTCCATTAATCCGCAGAACATATTAATACCTTCTCTCCCTATTCCAAGCAATCTCATGGCAAATATCAACCGGCGATTTACAACAAAAGATTTACCGACCACCGGCGAAGAATTAATATACTGTGTAGCTTTACATTGGCACTGCAGACTCACTTTGAAGCCGACTCCACGCATACATGTTTTTCCAAATCGAATTTTTTGTTTACATTGGGGGCAGATAACCAGAGCAGCAAGCGTTTGGAAAAATGAAAAAAATTCCAAGAAACAGAACTGGAGGTTGTTTTCGATGATGACTTCATTGTCTTGCGTTTTCTTCAATTTTTTGGCCGATGTGCTGGCAAAGTCGGTGTCCTCTACTTGGGAGTGCTGGTTTCCACGGAAATGCCTCTTTTTTGTTCGATACGCGTACTTACGCGGCGCGTTTGGGTGGCTTTTTTTATCCATAGCAAAAAAAAAACACAAAACGATTTTTCTTTTATTTTACAACAGCAGTTATCGCGCACGCGTAGCTTTCAGCGTTCGAAAATAAACTGAATCTCGTTCGTTTGCTTCTTTCATGTGAACACCTGGGCTCAAAATCATTTCAACCCCTAAATCAAAACATGCATGTATACATACTGCATGTATACATACTGTGTGTGTATATTTTGTAATATCAATACATATTTTGGAAGAATTCCACAGAATTTTCGACTAATGACTGCAGGCAAATAAACAACTTTGCTGATGCGTTATTTTGACGAAAACATACCTACACAAAAATGCCTGTATCTCCTAAACTATTTCGAATTTTGAAAAATCCTTTTGGGAAAATGTTTTTGAGTATCTGAGCAATAGAAATATGAAAAAAAAAATCGAAAAAAAATTTTTCGGATTACCAGAGGACCCCCTTAAGCCACTTCAGTGTATCAAGAATTGTTTGAATAGGAGTAAATCTGTTGCACTTTAATATTGATCGCATTGCCTTATTTTGAAGTTTCTGTAGTCTTTCTAATTGTGTTATTGTGCAGCAAGTATATAAAATTGTGGTGCCAAATTCGAAATGTGGTTTTATTATTGTATTGTACATATTTATTGCCGTTATTGTTGATATTTTATTGCGCACCCGTTTAAAAAATCCCATTTTTTTGCCAATTTTTTACATATATAATCAACACGTTTAAATTTTAAGTCTTTGTCAATAATGAAACCTAGATATTTTATTTGCTTAACTTTTTCAATTACTTCATTATTTATTTTAAAAATTTCGTTACTGTTCATGTTTATTTCCATTATTTTGGTTTTACTTTCATTTAGTTTTAATTTGTTCATTTTCAGCCATTTATTTACGTTGTTGATATCGCGTATTAAATTATCTTTACATTGTTCTTCTGTGTCTCCTTCACCGTAAATTAATGTGTCATCAGCATAAATGATTATTTCGCATTTATTTATAATATTGGGCATATCATTTATATATATTATGAACAATAATGCTCCTAATATTGACCCTTGTGGAACCCCAAAATTATTATCGATTTTACACGATTTAACGCCGTTTATTTTGTTATTTGTTTTCGATTTAAACCATTTCAGTTCATTTTCTCTAATACCGTACATACAAAGTTTTGAAATCAGTAACTTCCTATCAATAGTCTCGAATGCTCTTTTGAAGTCTAGGAAAATTGCCATTACCTTATTTTTTTTATGTCTATATTTCCATTTATTTATCACATAAGTAACTGCTGTTTCACATGAGTATTTCTTTCTGAAACCCGATTGATATTTTGAAAACAAATTATTTTCTTCCATATAATTTTCCAACTGTTCCTTAGCAATCTTTTCTGTAATTTTTTCACATGTTTTCAAGGTGTTTATTGGACGGAATTCTTCACATTTGTTAGTTTTTGATATTTTTTCTATTGGTGTTACCATTGAGTACTTCCAATTTTCAGGAAAGACACCAGCTTCGAAAGACTTATTTATGATGTTGAGCATATTTTTACTGATAGTGTTCCAATTATCTAAAATTATCTTTGTTGAGACTTTATTAAAGTCCGATTTGTCTTTTAAGCACTTTATTGTGTTCTTAAGTTCTATTAAAGATATTGCACGAAATTTAAATCTAGAGGCTATCTCAGGTATGTTGTTTTTCTATTGTATCACTAATTGCTTTTATACTGTTGACAAAATAGTTATTAAATTGGGTGGCGATATGATAATTATCCTTATACTCTATATCATTAAATATCACACTTTTTATCACATTGTTGCTCTTTTTTAATACTAAGTCTTTTATTTCTTTCCACATTTGTTTCTGATCTTTGGCATTATTTATTTTATTATTAACATAATTGTTTTTTTCGATTTCAATATAGGTTTTATATATATTTCTTACTGCTTTATAATCATTCCATGCATTTTCTGTGTTTTCTGTTTTAGCATTTTGGTATTTAATAATTTTTTCTCTTTTCATTATTTTTAAGTTTTCGTTGAACCATTTGTTTATATCATTTCTTGTATTAACCATTTCTTTGCTTGAAAATTTCCTGATAGTGTTTTCAAGGCAATTGTCAATTAGTTCCACGCTACTATTTACATTATCATTTTCATTATATATTATCATTGCACTTAGTTCTTTATTGAAAACGTCTTTATTATATGTAAATTTTTCAATTTCTTTTTTATTTGTGTGGTTTTGTGATTTATTCATATACTTGATTTTTATATCGATTGCTTCATGATCTGCTATTTTATTTGCACTGTTGTTTTTTGTAGATATGTTGCCATTATTTGTTATCACATAATCTATTAGCGTTCTCGAGTTTTTTGCGATTCTGGTTTATTCGTTTACTATTTGTTTCAATCCATTATCATGTAAAATACTTTCTATTCTGATTTTATATGTTTGTTCTTTGCTCCAGTCTATGTTAAAATCACCAGCTATTATTATGTCATAATTTGATTCTGATATATCTTCTACTATTTGTTCAGAAACTTCACAAAATTCTGCTTCACTACTTTCAAGATGATGGTAGAAGAGACAAAAAAAATTGCACGGGTATCGGCGGTTAAAAAGTAAAATAAGTTTTTAATATGGGCTTTAAATTGACACATTTTAGACCCTACACCTGAACAAGTCCGGGTACATTAGCAAGAGACGAAGTTTAGATAATTGTATTGATATTTGTTTACACCCAAGGATGTGTAGTATTGAATTTTTTAGAATCCGCACAGAGACACGTCCACCTCCCATACAACCCACTATAGTAAAAACCATTATTTAATTCAATTTTTCATTTTTGTCTTCTTTTTTTGTATTTTTGTACTTTTAACCATTTTTTCAATTTTAGTAATTAACTATACTAAAAACTGTTTACAATAATTATGCCGAATCTGAATTTTATTTATTGCAATGTTTTAAATAAAAAAGAATACATTAGTAAAAGTAGTAATCGATCATAAGCTTAAGGGCAAAGTGCATCAAGAGGACGACATATCACCATACATCTAGAGGGCTACATATATATGAGGTGGCATACGACTCCGGATATCTTCTGAATATCACTTTGAATATGTATTAAGTACATACAATAAAATATATTATGTGCAAGTTGTTTATTTAATAAACAAAAAATATTGATTAGCGTATGCATAAAAATTTCAGATGAGAATTTTTAAAGCTTGATTTTTAGTAGTCAGGTTTTAGTATTTTGAACTTATTTTTTATTTCAATAATTTTGGGAATATATTTTCGTGATAAAGTATGTGCAGATCAGCTTTTTATTTATTTTGTTTATCTTTTATTGTTTTGTATGTTATATAATTATTCAAATTATGATAAAAAGCTCAGAAGGTAGGTTTTAGTTCACTTTCTGTCCTCTAGAGGGCGCCATATTAAATTTAATGTGACGTCACATAGCCTATAGGAATATGAGCTGGTTATAACCAGCAGAAGAGCAAAATGCTTCCAACAATACCTCATTTGTAAAATTATAATAAGTAGTTTAGTAGTGAGGGGTTTATTCACTATCTGTTGATTCACTATTCAATTTAATGTGACGTCACATAACTTTTCTTTAGCGGTCGATCAAAACGTTTTGTCAAGTTATGGTAAGTAGTTCAGAAGCTAGGTTTTAGTTCACTTTCTGTCCTCTAGAGGGCGCCACATTAAACTTAATATGACGTCACCTAGCCTATAACCAGCGGACGAGCAAAATGCTTCCAACGATACCTCATTTGTAAAATTATGATAAGTAGTTTCGAAGTTAGGGGTTTAGTTAACTTTTTGTCCTCTTGAGGGCGCCTTGTAACTTAATGTTACGTCACATAACTTTTCTTCACCGGACGATTAAAACGCTTCTAACGATACCTCATTTGCTTAGTAACTAAAAAATTTCTAACATTGTGTTATTTTGTTCAGATATTTTAAGAAGTTTTTATTTAAAAAGGTTTCAAATCACATTCAGGTTTTTCTAAGGTAGTATCATTGAACTTTTTGGTGGAATTTTTTGAATTTCTTTTTGCAGTGAAGGCAATCCCGGGATCCCAAAAATCCCGGGATTTTAGGCCTTGCTATCCCGGGACTGTCGGGACTAAAAATATCCGGGATCCCGGGATTGGATGCTCTAGTATAGGAAAAGTTAACAATAAATATCCTCTTCATCTTCTAATAATTCATTTATTATCACCACTTCTTTCAAAAGAAGAAGAAATGCTGTACGTTCGAAATTTTTTAGTTTAATAAGGATTAACAACATGTGGGATCGTTTAGCCGCAAAGCTTAGTTAGAAGTTATTTAACCATCACACCAGACGCATTATTAAGATAAAGTTGTTTTTGTAACGTATTATTTTAAATTAAATAATGAAATAGTTCCTTTTTTACAGCTACATATTTTTAAAATTGTCAGCAGACAATCTATTTCTTGTTGTGTTATTTTGAAGACCTGATCTCGACGTGTTCCTTTTTGACTACTTACACGGTATTACAAAAAATAAATTTTTTTCTGTCCTATGAACCAAATGCACATATTCGGAAAGAGGGGAAAAAATAAAAATACACGTGTATCGTCGATTTTCATGTACACGTCAGAATTTTTTTTTTTAAGTTTGAAGTATAAAGCTCGTAGTGGCCTGTGTGGAAGCCTTTGGACCGATTGTTAACCCTTTTTCAGTGATCTAATCGAGCTGATTTTTTGCAGGCAGACTCGTGGAAATGTCTGTAGCACGTCAAATTTTTTAAAAACAATTTTTATCAATTCTCAGATTTTCCCCAATTTTTATTATTTTTGAAAAAAAAAAAAAATTTTTTCACTTTTCTTAGCATAACTTGAAGGGACTCCAAATTTTTAAACTACTAAAGCGTTAGGAAAAAAAAAATGTTTTTTGACCCATCCTACTCGATATAGTTGTAGTTAATCAATAGTAACCTTCTAACACTAAAGAGTTTTTACTTTTACAACACTTACAACTGGTCTAGGGGCCCTCAAACGATACTAAATGTCCATCCAACTTCCATCGGACATGTCCATCCGCCTTGATTTCTTGCACACGAATGATACTACATGTGTGATGACTTGACAGGTCGGATGGACATGTAGTATCGTTTGAGGGCCCCTTCTGACAGATGAAATAAGGAATTGCAATATTGTTTTAAGTTCTGTTGTGCGAAAACGTATTTCTATATATTTCATCTGAAAAAAATGCAGTGTCCGACGCGAAATAACTTTTGTTACGTTTGTGGCTTATTCGCACCAAGTAAAAATTTCAAAAATATTACTAAAACAGTGGTGAATTCGTTTCAGAAAATATTTAAGACTGCTTATGTTCCTTACTTGTGGTATACTCCGGAAGTCGTGTGCGACTATTGCTACAGAAATTTGTGCAAGTTTACTGATGGAAGGTCAACAATAAAGTACGCTGTACCAACAATTTGGCTACCACGCACGGAGCACTGCAATGAATTGTGCTACTTTTGTGTAACTTTTGCTCAAACAAAAGGGTACCAATACATTCACCGCAACAAAATTCGCTACGGTAATGTAGAATCGGTAATTCCAGCAGTTCTATACTCACCAGAAGACCGTGTAGCGGCTTCAGTGGAGATTTTTGATAATGTTCCCGAAATAAGCGATGCAGAATCAACAGTTGTACCAAAACTGCTATCAACTTTTCCTTCCATCGAATGCGAGATGCGAGAGTCCACAAGTATCGGAATTTGTGGCAACACCCAGTGAAATTGGGACTGCAATGCCGCATTTTATAACGCAAGCCGACTTCAATGACCTTGTACGAGACGGAAATTTGTCGAGGAGAACAGCAGAACTCTTTGCATCACCCTTTAAGGGAGGGTTCTCCTGGATTTTTTTGGATTTGGCCGAAAAACAAGCAAAATTTGAGAATGGTTTGTGGGAAAATGAAAAGACATACGAACTTATGCTTTTGAACTTTGATTCGTGGTTTATTGACGAGTAAAAAAAAAAAGATATTTGAAAAATTCAAAATGGCGGCTTGAAAATGGCGGATCTCGTCGACCTCTGCGCGCAAAACATCGACCTCCCGCGGACAGTGTGGGGCCTCAGGTAGTGAACTGAAATGAGAAATGTATAAAATTTATTAAAATTGATAACATTTCATATGCCTGGAACCTAACTTCAATTAAGTTTGGTAAAAAAAACCAATTTTATGGACTTTTTAAAAAAAAATTGAAATTTTTTGCTTTTTTTTTACTTAGATCTCGTTTAAAAATTATAAATAAACAATTTTTTATGCCAATGTTAGGTTCCAGGCGTACAAAAAAGTTTATACTTTCAAACATTCTTTGAATGAAGGAAATCGGATCAATAGAACAAGCCCTGTGCTGTCCGTTAGATTAGAAAACATGGTTCCGAGAAAAACGCGTTTAAAGTTTTTAGAAAGTTGGTACGCGCGCGTGACATGGGTACGTTTGACACGCTCTAGCTCGAGAAATACGCGTCGTATTGAAATATCCCTTGGCACAAACATTCTACATATATGTAACTTTCATTTTATGTAAAAAAAAATGGATTTTTTCAAAAAAATCCAGGAGAACCTTCCCTTAAGCAGTGGAATATAGTGGCGGCTGATTTTAAAATAACAGCCGCTCGTGATCGAGGTAGCACTATTCCATACGACCAATTTTTTAGATTGCACGAAGATCGGGAAAAAAACTTGGCTTATTGTTGTGACATTGATTCGCTGTTTGCAAAAATCGGTTACCCACATATTTCAGAGGAGTGGCGACTTTTCATCGATGCATCGGTCAACAGCCTTAAAGTCGTGCTGCTTCATATCGGCAACACACATCCATCTGTCCCGATCGCATATGCCACAAACCTCAAGGAAACATACAAAGGCATGGAATTAATATAACAGTTGATAAAGTACAAAGAGCATAATTGGAAAATATGCTGCGATCTGAAAGTGGTCGGTTTACTCATGGGTGTTACAGAGATGAGCATTACACTGAATTTAAGTGGAAGCCGCGAACATGCTACAAAGTAGGCGTAGAAAGTATAGAGAATCTACCATTGGTGCAGCCGTCTCAAATCATTTTGCCTCCATTACACATTAAGCTCGGTCTCGTATCAAATTTTGTTAAAAAACTGGATCGTTATGGCGAGGCCATTGCAATTTTGCGCAACATTTTCCCGAAATTGAGCGGCGCAAAGATTCATGCAGGTATTTTTTTTAAGAAGTCATTCAGTAACTTTATGTTTTTTAATGATTTTTTTGATTTAAGGTGTTTTCAATGGTCCGCAGATAAAACTAATAATTGCAAGTTCTGAATTTTCATCAAAATTAAATGCTATGGAACAACGTGCATGGAAAGGTACAGTTGCCGTTATTGAGCAGTTTCTTGGCAACAAACGAGCTGCCAATTATAAAAATATTGTCGCAGAAATGATTTCGGCATATGGCGAAATGGGCATTTTAATGTCGCTAAAGATCCATTTTCTTCACAATCATTTAGATTTTTTTCCTAATAATTAAGGAGCTTGTAGCGATGAGCATGGCGAAAAGTTCCATCAGGACATTGCGGCTATTGAAAAGCGCTTTAAAGGAAAAGATATTACGCATATGCTTGGCGAATACTGTTGGTCTATTTGTCGCGATACTGAGCAAATGCTTACAACCGCAAAAATAAAAGGCCTAAATTTCTTTAAAAACATTAAAATTTTTAATGTAACAGTTCTTTATTTTTATAAAACAAAAGTAATAAAAAAAATTGTTTTTTTAACGAACTGAAACCTTAAAAAAAAACGATAACTATTAAAAAAAAAATATATACTTCAAACTTTAAAAAAAAAAAAATTCTGACATGTACATGAAAATCGCCGATACACGTGTATTTTTATTTTTTATCCCCTTTCCGAAAAAGTAATTTTGGTTCATAGGACAGAATGTGTGTAACACGGTGTTATTCAAAAGTGTATTTGACCAACTCTTTGAATTTATATAATTTCTTGCACTAGTGCTCAGGCTAAATTGTCTCCGTTTCTTACGCAAATAATAAATGTATTTCATTTTTCACTTCCGATTTTTCTGGAGTTTATTTTTCTGGTTATTTTCTCAGCTTCTTCAGGGAATTTTATTTATCTTAAAACGAACACAAAAAGCGATATTGTGGTAAAAACATAGAAAAAACAAACACAATTGATTTTTTAGATGAACAAAATTATAGAAATTTTCAATTATTCTTAAATTAAAGTTGGAACATTATGCTTTTAAAATAGTTGCCTTTGTTATCTATCGTTGAAAGTTTATATGTTTTTAAAATACATAAAAACTACAATTTAAAAAAAAACAAATAACCATAAATTTCTGTGGAATTACATTTATATTTTTTTTTAAATAAGATTGCTTAATTAAAATACTTTTCGCTTCATCCCTAAACATTTGTCAAAAGTTTTTCACCCAAATATTACACTTAAAAAGGATTTATATAATAAAAATAAGTTTACTCAACTAAATCCTTTTTCGAACAAAAAAAAAAAACAACAACGACCTGAATAAAAGCAAGCAATGCAAAATGCAAATTAAAACGTGTTGAGTGATTAAAACCATTAACGAAATTATCAGGATTAAATAGATTTTCCAGCATTTTCATGCATTCAACGTACCCATCGCACATCCTTGTATAGACAAAGCGTTATCCTGACGCTGCAGGCGTTCACTTCTTCCTGCCGTGCTTCATGCTGACGTCGGACTAAATGAGTGAAGACAATACAATTTAGCGTAATTCTTTGGCTTCAATTAATCGAGAGTGTGGGTGAAGTGAGGGCGCGCGTGTGAGTACGAATTTCAGCCGTACGAGTTAAGTCAAACTGGCTGGTGCTCTGTGGGTGGCTTGGTGGCGGTACGAGTGACGACAAAGCCTAACAAAACGACAGGGCACCCCTTTGATGTGGGTGTTGTTGCGGAGACAACCCTTTTGCTGCTTTTACACAGGAAGTTGAGTGAGTGCGACGCACGCCGTCAAATCCATTATCACTCTTACTCCGGCGGTTGTTGTCGTAATGCACGGCTTGATGAAATCCTCAGTTATTACTTTTCAGAAATTTGCTGAATAGATATTTTGTATTCTTTCATTACCATGATCTAGTAAAAAAGTTTTCATTTAAAAAGAACTTAAGATTTTAGTCCTTTTTCTGATATATAACTTTTAAAACATTTCTTTAAGTGAGCTATTTTATGAACTAAATAAAATAATTAATCAAGGTTATATAGTAGTTTCAGTAGTCTTGAGTGATTCAGCTGTGACCAACACACTGTTTTACGTGCATAAGATTCGACACATGTTAGAGTAAATACATCTGAACTATTATGACGCTGAATTATTATTCAGTAGTGGAATTCCCAAAAATGTAACGATAATAATCGTTGTCGTTATCGGTCATTGTGCGTTCTACGTTCATAGGAAATGACAGTTTTCGCTAACTAACGATATCGAAAATACAGAACAAGTGGATCTTATTTTTGGACAAACCTTTAACATTATTAGAGTTGCTGTGTATATGGACAATTCTCAAAATCTTTTAACATTTGGGTGTAGAGAAAAAATGGAAAAAAGATTTGATGGCACATTAATGGGCTTTTGCATACTCAAAACGCAGCCCATCAAAATAATAGGGCTATTCACGGGTTGTTGCGAATTGCAAGAGTGTGAAAATGCAAGATAATTTGCGCACTTACGCGTGAACAGCAACATTGCAACTTAATTATGCAATAAAATTAAATGTCAAAATCATAAAAAGTAATTAAAATCGACGTACAAACTTAACCTTTTTAAAGTTTTACCCAGGTGACAACTACGTTTGAAAACAACCAAAACACGAATCATCTGTTTAGCATCACTGCTTGTGCGTTCTTGCAATTGGTTTGAGCAGTGCATAATTCAAGAAATGTTGCAAAATTGCTTCCAATGTGTTTGTTGTTGGAATGATGCGAAAGTTCGCAATCATGCATTTTTGCATCGTCGCAACTGTGTTTCGCATCAACTCGTGAATACCCCTAATAAATCTGAAAGCGAACACAACATTTAGGGAGGCGCGCGCGGTAAAGGAGACGGTTTAGTTGTTTTTTGTAGTTTTTTTACCCTATAGCATGAGTACTAGTGCACCGATTTTGATGTAATAGGTATCAAATGATCATTGGCGTCGGAAGCGGGGGGGGGGCCAAGGGGGGCAGTCGCCCCCCCACTTTTTTAGCTAGATAAACAATTTAAAAGAAAAACTTCAAAAGTTATTAAAAATATCAGTTTTTTTTACAACGATAATATTTTTGTATTATATATTTTCCTCTTCTTTCTCTCTTCTTCATAAGCATGCTTTCGGATAACCATTTTCTTTCTCTGTGTTTGCAAAAAGATAGAACAAAATGTAGAGCTTCTACTGCAAACTTACCACTTCAGTTTAAAAGCACCCTTAAGTATGTAGCTTAATGTTTGTTAATTTTGCAACTCTGGTAAGATAAAATTTGACATGTTCTTAGGGGTCTTTCCATATTGGACGACATGTTGTACGATAAGTTAGATGGAAAACTAATGGGACTATTTGATTGAGCGGTCGAACGATCCAACTTGTAAAGCAACATCATTAATTGCAAGCTCTCAAGCAGAACACATCCGGCTAATAGCTAAGCAACTTTTAGATGCCCTAACAATTGAGCAGTAATTTTACATAATTGTACAATATTGTACAATCGGCAGAAAAAAACCAAAAATTTCGACTATCGTTTTAGCTTACGCATGGTACTACATGTTGTACAATCTGCCATGTTGGTCCAATGTTTTGGACCATGCGAAAGCCCCAACCGTGAATTAGCTGATGAAAATCCACCTCGACGCTTTGAAGAAACATCAAATCCGGTTCCTTCAGTACAGTTGCCATTATATGATCGGCTACGAAAAGATTATTTCGAAATTTTAGATCTTCCCTCAAATGAGATAACGGCTATATTCGATCAAACAGGTTGATATTTTACTTTTTTTTTTATTTTAGCAAGTTTACACCAGCTTCACTCAACCGACTCACTTTGATTTAACATTCGGTGAGTCGGTTGAGTGAAGCTAGTGTAAACTGGCATTTTGTAAATCTTATTGTACATTTAAACAGATCTTGACACTCTGGAATCGTTGGAAAATATTGTAATCAAAGCCTTCAACGGAAAAGTGCCTTCTGAACAAAATCCAAAAACAAAACTAGATCTTTATGCAGATGACTTTTTTGCAGATGAAATTACTGAAGCAATTGCCTGGATTGAAAAATTCGGATACTGTAAAAAAAACTATTAAATTAGGTTGAAAAACTTATTGCTTTGCTTTTGACTGTGCCTGCATCAGCAGCTTCATCTGAGCGTTCTTTTAGTGCACTAAGACGACTTAAAACGTATCTTCGAGCAACTATGACACAGAAACGACTCACTCATGCAGCACTTATACACATTCACAAAGATAAAACCAAAGAATTGAATTCGATGGAGGTGGTGAAAGAGTTTGTGTCTCGCAAGGACAGAAAGAAACATTTTGGAATAATTTAAATTGATATAACTTGTTGTACCTTATTGAATTTAAACCATGTAAAGATATACCTAGTCTTGCTTTATAAAAGCAACCATTATTTCTTATATTTTCATATTACCATATGAAAGATCCTTTAAAGAATGATCTCTAATATTAAAATTGGAAGAACTTTTAAAAATAATGAAATTTTAATATTTTTATATATTTTTATATTTTTTTTTTATTTTAAACTAAAATTAAAAATTTGTTTATTCACATTCATGTTTCTTTGAAGAAATTTTGGTGAACTTTTTTTTGCACCACCATTTGTACTGCCCCCCCAGATGAAATTAGCTTCCGACGCGCTTGCAAATGATTCGTATGAGTTCAAGGGAATAGAATTTTATAATATTTTGACAAATTTTTCACTGAAATGCCAGAAATTTCGTTAGTTAATCTTACAAAAACCGTACAAGTCAGTATTTTGTACGTATTCAAGTCAAAATCTAAACAATTTTTACAGAAAATCAGTTATGAACTGCGTACTCAACGATGTAAGGCACTTGGAGCTCAATTTCTCTAATAGTTTTAGACATTTTTATTTTTGATTCTAAATAAATCTTATTGAAAAATCATAAATTTTCAGTCATGAATTTAATGCCATCTATTGGTGAAATATTTGTATTTTTATATGAACCACAGTACCGGAAGTTTGATAAATGCTTTTATTTATCTCCAAATTTTCTTAAAAACGCCATTAAAGATATATTTTATTACCAAACGAGTAATTTCTTGTTCACAAATTCGATCTTGTTCTATCCAGAAGCCAACGAAAAAACAAGTGCTCATTTTAAAATGATAAAATAGTCATATTTTCAAGGTTTTTTCAAGGTTTTTTTAATTTTAAAGCCCATCAAATAAATTTAAGTAACTTAATTTTGCTACTTTAGTTAAAAGTTGTAAACGCAAATACATTGGAAAATAAGTAAGTCAAATTTTTAATGAAATTTAAATAATAGGGAAAAGTAAATAAAATTTTAATCATTATTCTATTAATTAAATAACTTTTTTATTGTAGAAATAATCTACTGTCAACTAAACTAATTGAATTAAAATTTTTTTTTTAACCATCGAAAGATTAAGATTTTACGACACCTGTCCTACAGGATTGAAAATTAATTTTTCTTGGTGTCAATTCCAAACCGGGTAAAATTTTTGCATACATAACTTTCTATAAAAATCTAATTAAAAATTATTAACTAGATTGGCGCCTAATTAAAAATCCTAAAGTGGATTTTCTATTCTTTATTCCTTATCGATTTATATCAACATTTCTGTATATGCTGAGAACGAGTTTTTATGCCGAACCAGAAATCTAGGCAAAATTGGCTTCGTAATTTTGGCTTCAGTTGGCAGTCGTAAGCGGTAGAACCTTAAACATGTGGTCTATAATAAAAATTAGAAATATTTGACCAGACAAAGCAAAAAAAAAAAGTGAAAAGAAATAACTTTTAAAAATGGTTAAATAAAATCAATAACAATTTAGTAATTAACAAACTTTAAAGAAAAAACACTTTAAAAATAATTTTTTATATACATACTGCTTAAATCTAAATAGTGAATTTAAAATACTTAAAAATAAGAAAATGTAAAAAACCTATATAAACTGCAAACATTAATACCTAACATACATTCATAAAAGATAAAACATTAAAAATATTATATAAAGACCTAATTTGCATAATTAACACATCATGAACTAAAATAAGTGAAGAAAAAAAACAACATACATTCATGTAACCAAAAACAATTTCTGTTATATACACACTCAAAGCTCAAGAAAATAAACTTCCCTCCAGGAAATGGAAACATTCCCGAATATAAAAAGGAAAAATTCCATGGAATGTAGGAAACTTTCCCTTCTGTTTGACAGGTTGTACACTCCATTTCTATTTTTACATAGCATGTCATTAAAGTGAAACATTCCTCTCCGCTATGTTAAAAATGAATGTGGAAACATTCATCTCCGCTGTCTTAAAAATTAATGTGAAAACATTCCTCTACCTTGCTATAAAAACGCCCGGCCAGGATTCGAACCCGGGACCTTTGAGCGAGAGTCAAGCGCGCTACCACTAGACTATCGAATTCTATAATAAGCGGCTAGGAAACAATGATATTATATTTTTAGTTGTCATGCCTGAAAATTAATAAAAGTTTCCATAAGCATTTCGGTGTTAAAAGAAGTGAGTTGAAATCAAGTTTTTTTTATTGTTAGAACTAGCTGATATACCCGGTGTTACTCGAGAGTAATTTATATAAACATTTTAACATACACTACTCGATTAAATGTTTTTTAAAATCTGGAATAATGAAAAACATGTTGAATTTTATTTGTTAGCTACCGTTAGAAAGCTAATTGAACGAACATTAATAAAAAAAGTTTTGGAAAATTTTTGTTGGTGGTTCCATCTCTTGCGGTGAGCTAATTGAGTTCAAAGAAGGGGTACGAAAAACATATTTTAAGAATTAAAAATACTTTTTATATTTACTTAATTTAATTTTTAAAGCAAGCACAATTACCTTTTCAACAAAATAAAAATTATGGTGGGACTCAAGGCGTCCTTGAGATATGGACATTTTAACGTCTACACAAAGATTTATATTAAAGAATATATTTAACTTTTTAACAAAAAAAAAATTTTAATAAAATATGTTAAAAACAGCGGAGTTATTGGCATTAAAAGTAAAAACTTTGATTTTCATATAATTTTTTTCTCATTATTAGCTATCAATGTTTTATGAAAAATTCGTTGTACTAAAAATGATTGTACCTACTAAAATTTCTATTTGCTGCATTTTTTTTATTGGAGATCAGGATCATATAATAGCATTTGCAAGCAAAGCAAAAACCACAAAAAATCCAGCAAGTGAGCTGGACATTTAAATTGATCCAATTCTATGTTTTTAAATGTTGATGACGCTAGATGACGCTGCGACTGAAAAAAACTGGCAGTACTGCATTATTTTACTTTTTAAAAGTTTGGTAGCAATAGCATTTTTGCAAAATATTTCGCAAAACTTATCTGCTAGCTGCATAAGAACATCAGATATTAGCTGCGTTCCATTCGCTTCAAAATAATCCAGATTATTTTTTTTTACATGCAAAGCAAAAACAAAAATAATAATCCTATAACAAATAAGATTATTTTTGCTATCCGCATAAAATTGTGATATCGCCTTTAAAAAATTTGAAACACAGGTGTCGCACCTGTATATTTCTCTGAGCTGTCATTTCATTTTTTGAATATTTTGTTTGTTTGATACAATGACTATAAGGTAGCCATGACAGCTACCTATTTTCTCACGAGCTGCGACCATCGAATGTTAAACAAAAGAAAACAAAACAAACCGCGTGTGTCACATACATTGGACGCATTCAGCAGAGCCAACAATTGCACTTAAACTATTCATACAATTGCATAATATTAACAATTAAATTATATAATTTACACTTTTTCTGACGTTTAGAGCTAAACACATTCAGAAAAAACATCGTTCACTAAGGTATCGCTATCATAACAGTTCACAACAGTTTTGACCGACACACGTTCTCATGACACCTAATAGCTATTGTATCATGATTACTTGTTTGAATTGAATTTTAACGGTAATGCCCTCTACGAGTCGTTTTTCTAGCCGTTCCTTTAAGTTCCTAAATTTGTCATCGCGATTATATTAAGGCGAAAGGAACGCAGCTATTCTTCTGTAAACTTCTTACAAATGTGGCGCCATCTATCTGTGAATTTAACGCACAGATCAAAACTAATGAAATAATTGTGCTGACCAGATGCGCATATGTTTTATTATATCGCCATGTAGCTGAAACTGATTACCTGAAAATATGACCTTTCAAAGCATTCTTATTCACAGTCATCTTTTCGATAAAATTGTGATATATATACAACACTTAAAGTAGCATTGATAAAGAACTAAGGGACAACAGTGACACAATAGTGAGGAAAAAATAGAGCCATCACAACAAAACAAATTTAGCAGGAGGGGAGCGTGGGGTGGGGAGGCAAAAACCAAATAGATTGCTATATGGAAGATTTTATACAATCCAAAATGTTTGTAATTATTCTAGACACACAACTGCATTCTGAGATAAATGGGGACGTTCAAACTATGTAGAGAATTTTAACACAAAACTAAGTTTTATTAACAGTTTGGTATGAAAAAATAGATTTTTAGCCATAACTTTTGATTGGAAACAGATATTGGGGTAATTTTTTCACATAAATTATTTTTGAGACTTGACTTTTTTGTAAAAAATATAAAAACAACATTTTGAAAAAAATAAATTTGTCGAAAAAAATCAAACGTTGACAAAAAGAGTAAAATAATTTTTGCGCTTAGCTGGAAGAACTTTTGCAAATAAATGCTTTGCCATATGAAAGTTAGCCAGATGTGCAATTTTTTATTGATTTCATTTTTACAACAACAACAATTATTGAGTCATTTTTTGAGTAAGAAGTCAATATTTTGGACCTTTTTTGATATAATCATGAAACATATATACACTGACTTAACGGTACAGTTCAACCTATTTTTGTGAAGTGATTTTATTGAACTTTTGAACAAAAAAAATGTGAATAAAATATATTAATGGACAGCAGAGATCAAACTTTGATTTTCATGTCGTTTTTTTCTCATTTTTAGGCAACGATGTTTTATGAAAAAGTCGTTGTACTGAAAGTTTCTCTAATTTTGAAGATATGTGAGTGTTTTTTATGTCAAAATAACAAAAAATTTTTAGAATTAAATACACAAAAATCTCCGATACTAAAAAGTTTTATAATAAAAAAATTACCGTTAGTTGAAAAATTTCAGAGGGGGCGTGGCAAAAACTGCGTATGTAACCCTGTCAGTTGGAATGCACATAATATGTATACCTAGTTTGAGCAAAATCAGTTGAGCCGTTTAGATTTGTATAAAGGCCAAACAAACAAACAAATAAACAAACAGAAAATGAGTTTTATTACTATAGATAGAGGTTTCTAATTAAAGTAGAGAATTTTTAAATGATTTAACGATCTCACGTCTTGAGTTCGTTGCAACGTTGTCAAAACAACTTCTTAGTTTTGAAGACAAGTTTTTACTTAAATATTAGAAATGAAGGTATGGTAAAAGTTAAATTTCCAAAAATTGTATAAAAGCAGAAATTATTTGAGGAAAAACTATATTAAAATCAAGTCTGTTTGCAACATTCTACAGCATGATTTCTTAAATTTGGAGAAATATGAGTTACAATACTTGGATATTTCATAGAAATACATGTAAGTTTTTTTTTTTTTTGTATACCACAAGTAATTTATTTTAAGGATGCTTTTCTTATATTTCTAGAAAAAAATGTTTTAAAATTACTTACAAAGCGAACGATTCTAAATTAGGCAAATTAAGCAAGGATTGTTTAACAACTGCGATGCTCGAATGTATAAGCTGATGGAATTACACTCACGCGGCCGAGGTTCAAGTCTCGGGGTAGTGCTAATTTTTCAATTTTATTTAATATTAATAACAATTTTGGCAGTTTGCTTAGTTTGCAATTAAGAATTAAAATCTAAAAAAAGGGTTTTGTTTTTTGCAAAAAATCCCACAATTTTTCCAGGCATTCGATGAAAAATTTCTTATTTTCAAAGAAAAAGTTTATTTTAAGGACTGCGCCGAGTACATTGTCCCATACATTTTTTTCCATACTGTACAATTCAAAATTTAAAATGTAAAAATTTTGATCGTAGTAGCTTTGAAATAAGTGTCAGAACTTATTATGTGTTGCTTTAATTTTATGGAAATTTATTCAATGCGATAATGTCAAATAAACTGGAAGTGCGAAAAAGAATTATTAAAATTTTTCAAGAAAATCCTTGTCAAAGAGGTTGGAGCTAACAGAAAAACGATTTCTCGCATTATAAAACACTTTAAGGAGGAATTGTGCACTGATCGAAAGACTGGTTCTGGCAAAAAAAGGGTGCACATAATCAAATCAAGGGAAAGAAAGTGGTTACTCTCCTAAAGAAATATCCATGCATATCGGGAAGGAAATTGGCAAGTTAGGCTGAATATTCAGAAACTTTTGTGCGCAGAACAAAGAAAGATGTACAAAGTGCAGAAAGTTCCAGATAGAGACGCAGTGAAGAACGAAACCGTAAAAAAAAGAGCTCAAAAACCAAAAAAAAAATTTGTTGATAAATTTGAATGCTGCATTATGGACGACGAGACTAACGTTTTAGCTAAATTTTCCCAGCATCCTGGAGAAGAATTTTATACGGCCGATTCTCGGGAAAATGTTGCTGAAAAATTTAAATCCAAAAAAGTGGAAAACTTTCCAAAGAAGTTTCTGGCAAGGCAGGCAATTTGCAGCTGCGGCAAAAGAAGCAAATCACACGTAACATCCGGCACAATTAATGGCGATATAAACGTAAAGGAATGTTTGCAAAAAAGATTGCTGCCATTCTTACGTCAACATGAAGTATTCACACTTTTTGGCCTGACCTTGCTTCATGTCACTACAGCACTAGTACAGCACTAGCACTAGTAACACTAGTTAAGAGGATAGTCAAAACAACTAAAAAAGAGGCCAAAGACCTTCAAGACTTCCAAAGAAAGTGGAACCTAGCAGCTGTGAGGGTGTCGGACGCTACCATAAAAATATTAATGGAAGGGTTTCCTGAAAAATTTAAATTTTTTATTAAAAACTAAAAATGTCTAATTTCTCACAATTGGTATGTTGTCTGAAAACAATTTGAAAAATAAAACCCTTTAGTTTATTTTATTTTAATCGAACAACTAGTTTAAGAGATTTTATCATTTTTGTATGGGACAATTTTATTCGGCGTAGTCCTTAGTAATAGCCGATGATAAATAAACAGTTGAAAAACTCAGTGATTTATCAACTTTTTTTTGCATCGCGTACAAGTTGCTCTGTTCGACGATATTTGAAATAATATCATCCGTCATGAAAAAAGAAAAAAACTGAATCGGTGAGTTCAATGCTAATATTTCTGGTGTCAAGTCATCATTTCCTTGAAATTTAACACAATTCGAATACAACTGAAGATTTGTTTTTCGCCATAATGGTTTTTTAAAAACATTAGACTCTTTGTCAATCGATACGCCTTCAATCAACCATCACCAACAATAACTGGGTCTTCTACAATAGCTATAACAAATATATGTCAATACAGACCAAAAATAGGTTTTGTTGTAAATTATCACCTTGATTTGATACAGTGTTCGCTTCAATACTTAAATTGCCTGAATTGGCATTAGCCATTTCGACATCGCTCACGTCTACTGCAGAATTGTCTTGAATATCTTCCAACACTTCACTGTCTCCATGTACATATCCTAAATTTTCATTACGAAAAGCAGACTGAAAGTCGAAATCTGGGTCATCCATATCGTCAGCAGAAAAATCACCATCATCTTCGCTTTCCGACCACGCAATTGAATTGACGTACTCGGAAAGTTGTTTATCTGTTCGAAAATCACGAATTCTTCGCGCCATTTCTGCCTAATAAACTAAAAAAAACACAACATAAGCAATTCTGTATAACTTCATATAAGCATAATTTCGAAGTCCCGGAGCCTGACGGTTCCGCAAAGAACCAACTAAAAATTGGTACAAAATCTAGTAAAATATAAAAATTAAATCACTTCAAACGTTCACAATACCTTTTAGACACTATAACGATCACGGAAATATTTTTTTCAGCTTCGATTTAAACGAATTTAACACAAAAATAATTTTTGTAAAGTTCGCGATTTCACAAAAGTGCTTTTTCTCGAGGTTGTGTTACACTACTAACCAGACACGTGTCAAATGAAGTTGGCTGCAAGTGGCGATCTTCTCAAATGGTGGCGCCTACACCAATAAACATTTTTAAAGACCCAGCGGGAAATTTAAAAACAAATTGCTAACAAAGTTATCATTTTTTGTGGTTGGTTCCTAGCGGTACCAGTAGGCTATTAAGGGTTAAATGTCAATCTATCTCGTTTAGTTATACCTAATACTTTCTCGTATCGCGATTTCAAGCACATTAACTGTCCATCTCTTTTTCGTGTTGTATCTCTGCTATCATTTAATGATTGTTGGCTTCACACAAACATTAATGATAAGCTTAATTCACTATTGGAGCCAATAAAATATTTGTTTGATAAACATGTCCCTTTACGTTCTTGTAGTGTTAAAAATATGTCTTGTCCTTGGTTTACGCAACATGTTCTGAGTGCATTAAAAAAAAGAAACAAATTTAGAAATATATGGCGAAGAAATCCGTGCTCTTATAACTCGGAAGTCTATAGACTAGCGAGAAATGAGGCTGTTCTTTTAACGAGACAGGCTAAAACTCGGTATTTCTCGGCCAAACTTGACCTATCTCTTCCAACAAAAACGCTTTGGAACAACATAAAAAAACTTGGAGTTTGAAATAAAGATAACACTGACTGCACTTTAGATCCTGAAGTTCTTAATAACTTTTTTGTAGATAATGATGCTTCTTCTAATTCTTATATTTCACCCCTATTCGGTCACTCCTTGCAACAAACTTTTAGCTTCTCTCCGGTAGTTGAACTTGATGTAGGTAATAGCATATCGAAGATTGAATCGAATGCTATTTCTGAAGATGGCATTCCCATCAAGTTTATAAAATTATTGTGGCCACACATTATTGGTCCTCTAACGCATATAATTAATTTTTGTTTTATGTCGTCTGTGTTCCCTGACTTATGGAAAGTTGCCATCGTTCTTCCTGTAGCAAAAAAGCAAAAGCCACTAAATGTCAACGACTTTAGGCCCATAAGTATATTATCGCCATCAGCTAAAGTCTGTGAGAAACTCATAGCTCAACAAATAACTAATAATTTAGTTGATAAAAATCTGCTATCCCCTTTTCAATCAGGTTTTAGGTCTGGACACGGGTGCTCGTCCGCTGTTGTTAAGGTCATTGACGATATACGACCGGAATATGATGCTGGCAATTTGACTCTACTTTGTTTGCTTGACTTTTCAAAAACTTTCGATAAAGTAAACCATCAACATTTGTGTAGTAAGCTTAAGTATCTATTTGGTTTCTGTGATAGTGCAGTAAATCTTATGTCCAGTTATTTGTGTAATAGGTATCAAAAAGTTCAAGTGGTCAATTGTCCTCAGGGTATAAATCTGTCTTAAGTGGCGTACTACAAGGGTCTATACTTGGCCCTCTCCTATTCTCTATATTTTTAAATGACATATTCTCTGTTTGCAGTCATGCCTCTATCCATGCATATGCTGATGATGTCCAAATTTATTTATCTAGAAGAACAGGACTGGTTGATGACTTGTGTTGCAGAATGAATGAATGAGTGGGCAAATAGCAATGGTCTTCTTCTAAACTCTTCCAAATCATATGTACTTCCTATCTGTAGAGGTAAAACTTGTGTTAATGATGTCCCTGATTTGTTGATTGGTCCTAACAAGCTAACTGTTGTGTCGAAAATTGTAAATCTTGGTTTCTATATTAATTCTTCGCTTTCATGTGTTGATCATGTTAATAGTATTGTCAAAAAAGTTTATTATGTATTGCGTAATTTAAGAATGTCTGCAAGCGTGACTCCAGTTAGTATTAGTCGTAAGTTGGTTATACAACTTATTCTACCTGTGATAACCTACTCTGAGGTGGTATATAGTAAACTTGACTCTTCCTCCCAGTTAAAACTTCAAATAGCATTTAATAACGCCACACGCTATGTGTATGGCCTTCGTAAATTTGATCACCTGTCTAGTTTCCGGAATGCAATACTTGGATGTGACTTGACTGCTTATCTTAACGCCAGAAACTGTATGTACCTTCATAAGTTAATTCATGAGAAAACACCTAGATATCTATATGAAAAACTCCAGTTTTGTATGTCCAGAAGAAGCCATGTTTTAATAGTTCCGAGGCACAACTCGCTAATATCTTCTCAACTGTTCTTCATCAACGCCATTAGGTTGTGGAATTCTCTACCACGAAGGCTTAGGGAAATCACTGGGAGAGGTTCTTTTAGGCAATCTATTTTATCTTTTTTCTCTTCTCTTTAGTATCTTTATACTCTTGTTCTAAGTACTTTCTGTATTGATTTCTGTGTTTCACTCAGTCTATACATTATATTCTTAACTTTTAACTTATTATAGTTTTTACGAGCATAAAGTCATTATTATACACATATTATACACACAACTCCATTCTTAGAGATTAATAGGGACGTTCAAACTATACAGAGAATTTTAACACAAAAACTAAATTTTATTAATAGTCAATTGTATGAAAAAATAGATTTTTAGTTTTGATTGGAAAGAGAGATATTGGGGTAATTTTTTCACATAAATTATTTTTGAGACTTGACTTTTTTGTAAAAAATATAAAACAAAATTTTGGAAAAAAAAAATTTCGCGAAAAAAATCAAAGGGGGTACCCTTGTTGTTTTGATGACAAAAACAGTAAAATAATTTTTGCGCTTAGCTGAGAGAATTTTTGCAAATAAATGCTATGTGATATGAAAGGTAGCCAGATGTGCAATTTTTAATTGATTTCATTTTTACAACAACAACAATTTTTGAGTAATTTTTTGAGTAAAAAACAATATTTTGGACCTTTTTTAACATAATCATAAAACATATATACACTGACTTAACGGTACAGTTCAACCTATTTTTGTGAAGTTATTTTATTAAACTTTTGAACAAAAAAAATTTGAATGAAATATATTGATGGACAGCGGAGATATTTGCATCGAAAGACCAAACTTTGATTTTCATGTCGTTTTTTTCTCATTCTTAGGCAACGATGTTTTATGAAAAAGTCGTTGTACTGAAAATTTCTCCAATTTTAAAGACATGTGAATGTTTTTAATGTCAAAATGACAGAAATTTTTTAAAATTAAATACACAAAAATCTCCGACAATAAAAAGTTGTATAATTACAAAATTACCGTTAGTTGAAAAATTTCAGAGGGGGCGTGGCAAAAAACTAAGTATGTACCATTTTAAGTTGGGATGAACTTAATATATATACCTAGTTTGAGTAAAATCCGTTGAGCCGTTTAGATTTGTATAAGGGTCAAACAAACAGTAAAATCCGTTGAGCCGTTTAGATTTGTATAAGGGTCAAACAAACAAACAAACAAACAAACAGAAAATAAGTTTTATTACTATAGATGTTGTACTATAAAAGAGCATAGCTCTTAGTGTACTTATGTTTTCAACTATACGAATAAATTGAAATAAATTGAAATTGAAATAAATTAGTTCCAGCGCCTAAATGTTATTAACTTTACTGTCCTCTTACCAAATCTGAAGAAAAACTAATATCAAAATAAAAGTAAAAAATGTCAAATAAACGTTTAATTAATCGTTGCTGGACGTGAACCAGCATTTACGAATTTGAAATACATATCTTAAGGAAACCTTTCAGAAGCCCTAATTTATCAAACAGAGAAAAAGTTGTTTTTTTTGGACATAGAAGCTGTCTCACTTGGCAACACGCATTCAAAGAGGAAATAAAATTGAATGGCTTTTCACATTCAAAAGAATGAAGAAAGAAAAAAAAACAAACCTGATTGAAAACCTGGGCAACTGTTTCCCAGGCTTCAAGGACAAAAAGTTAATATTGTGCAACTTCATAACGCTAAATTAACTGGCAGGCATTCAATCGCTGCTCTTCACCTTAATATATGACGATCTTGATAAAACTCATGGTTGCATGGATTTAATGAATATATTAAAAGAACGCTCAACAGCATTGGTGGGGTGAAGAAGGACTCTTGTGAAGGACTCTTGACTTTGGTGCTGTTGTGTGAGGCGATGATGCACACCCTCTCAGTATTTCTGAGATTTTTATCAGACGTTTTTCAGCGGCGGTGTTAATTTAAATATTCTATGCATTCATATAATGGTCATAAATTCTGATTGTGAGCTAAAAGAAGCGGAAGAATCAAGGTGAATAGTGGCTAAATTGAATTTTATTTTGAGAGATACAAATCATGTTATTTGTACATATTTGATTTACATATCGTCGTTGCGCGTGCAATACTACATATCCGCCACTTGCATATACACACAGACGGTGATAGTAAAATTTAAATTAATTTTGGCCCTTTTGCAATATACGCGGTATTGCAAGTGGCTGATACGCAGTATTTCTCGCGCAACGAGAATATATAAGAAAACATTCATATGAATAAAAATAGCTGCTTTTCTTACACTTTTTGAATGCTGGAACAGCTTTCGGCGAAATACGCTGGAATACATTTTGTGTCCATAAAGCTCAATACAAGTAACAATAGTTATAGTTATGTAGTTTATGTAGGCAGTGGCGTAAAAAGCAGGCCCGCAGAGCCCGCATTGCGGGCGGGCGCAACTAAGCCAGGGGCGCCCTCAAGTCCCTTTATGAAAATTATAAATGAAGTGGAGAACGACGCACAGTGTAAAATAAACGGTCAAAAATCTGATATATCGATGTTTGAATTTTTATAAAACTTGTATGGCTTTCAATAGAAAATATTGTGGGTGAAAAAATTAAAATTATTTTTTTTAATAGTAGCAATCGTTTCGTAACGACAAGCCGTCAAAGTTGCATTTTCTAAAAATACAATTTTTTTGTTATTCACATTTGTAGCGGATGTTTTATTCAAGTTTTTATTCATTTTAAATTATTTACAATACTTATAAATGAAGTTAAATTTCATATGTTTATTTCATTTTTCTAAGTTTCAATTAAATTGCCACTTCTGTATGTTTTGCGTTGAACATAATTGATTTCTATTACTAGTTAAACATCTTTTTTAAGCCGCTCTTTCTTATTGTTTGTGTAAAAGAGCTCACTAACGTTAATGCTCAAACTAATCACTTGCTAATCGCTTAACTAAAAAGTTCTCTTGAGTGAATCTGTTTAAAATTATATGCTTAAGTATACACATTTTCGTTATGCTCAAAGATTAATTATATGTTTACTCTTTCCCTAATATGTTCACACTCAAATTGATTGTTAAATATTGAACGCACAAAGTTTTTGTGATCATTCGCATCGAAACGTCAACCAATAAAGGTCACTGCTGTGCAATTAAAGAAAACTGCTGACTTCGTTTGATTTCAATATTTTTATAAAAAATTATCAAATATATTAAGACGCAAGCTGACAATAATTTGGCTCTTGTGGCTAATATATATATAATATATAAACCCATAACGAGGACGGGTACAGACGCCAAAGCTGTCATACCCGGACCGTTAATATAACCGTAAAATCAGATTAAATATTAGCATTAAAAGCAATTCTTTACACATTTTATTTAATTTTTTTATATTTTAAAAAACTTTTAAACGTTTTTATGTCTGGCAATATTACTGTTTTTTTTTACATATTGAACATATGGTTTTAAGCTTATCATAAAAGTAACCACAAAAAGCGGGATACACATTTTTAAATATTCAACTTTAAAAAGTGTTCAAAAAATAATTTTGAGAAAGATTGACTGTAAATTTTTTACGAAAACATCATTAGAACTGCGTCACACAAAATCCAAAAAAATTTCTTGCTGATACTTGCTAATACAGAAGATATAAATTTTTTATAGTTAAAATGTGAGCTGTATGAAATTTGATGTATGGCAGCTGATTGTTTTTAAAAATTTCGACTTATTTACAAGCACAAAACAGCTCAATTTTTAAAATTTCCTTGCTGTAATCGAAAAAGCTTACAAATACACACAAAAACGTAGTTAACTTGTGTTGGTAGTATTTTACAAGGCTGAGTTACTAAAATATAATTAATGACCGTGATATTCGCCTACGAAATTTTTCATTTATTTATAATCACAAAAGAAATTTATGTAGCAAATTTCGTTTTTTTGAGACAAGACTTAATGAAGTTTCAGGCAAAAATGGGTTTCATTTATATGGGAAGTAGGTGTGGCGTAGGGCGGATTTGTATAACTTTTTCAATATTTCTTAGTTTTGAGACGAAAGATATTCGTGCCAATTTTCATCAATCCTTCTATTTTTGGCCAAGAATGGGGACGTTACACTGTGCGATGTTTGTTTACAAAAAAAAATAAGATATACTAAAATATTTATTTCCTTCGCAAAACATAATTTTTTTAAATTAACAACAATAAATGAAAAATAATTTAAAAATATGTGATGAAATAAAATTTCTCAGAGTGCAATAATCGACGTCAAAAAAACCGACTATTTAGAGCAAAAGTCGTCTTTTTTTGGCAAGACTCGATTATTGTCGAAGTCGATTTACACGTTTGCTATCATATTTTCAGCAAGTCAGCTACTGATGCTATTTTAATCAATCAGTTGGTCATATTTTGTGACGTTAGCAAATTCTTCAGTTAACTTTTAACATAAAATACAAAATATTTAAACTTAACATCTTAAACTTATCATTTCACCAATAAGAAAATTATTAATCTCATTTATTCAAACTTTTAGATTCTTTAACTTTGTAAAAAAATTAATATAAATAAGCAAATACGCAGGTTTTAGGTCTATTTTTATTACTTATTAATTATTTCCAATATTTGATGTCAATGTTGTTAGCCTATTGAATTTAAAAAAAATTGTTTATATAATTGTAAGTGCTTTTTTAATTGCCTTAGTGCAAAATTGTTTTAATATAAGTATTTTCAATTGTTTTTCCTTGTCCATGTCAATGTACTTGAGTTCGAAATATTGGAAATAATTAATAAATAATTAAAACTGACCTAAAGCCTGCGTATTTGTTTATGTTTTCTTCTTGCCTACTTTGTGATAAAATCTTATAATATTTATAGGCTTTTTAACAAATTCTATTAAAATAAGATATACATTTATTTATGAAATAAAATATTTTTAAGATATAACTATTGTAATAAATTATGACTGTTGAATTAAAAAAAGTCTCTTCTTGTTCTCTTTTTTTTTGTCAAGAGTTCTCTTGTTTTCTCTTTCGTTTCTAGTAACCTACTTATAACATAGTTTTGGTCTAAAAGAAAATAGCAGGGCGCTTTTAGAAACCTGCTGGCGGGCGCACAAAATATTATTAAGCTACTGTATGTAAAAAAAAAAATAAACTGGTCATTTCAGCCCTTGGAAGGACTTTGACCTAGCTTCTATTGATCAATTGTGTTGTGCGTGTTATTAAATGTTTCATCACAAATAATCGAGAACTGGACCTACGTGTTTTATGCCGACTCCGAACGGCTTATGTTCTCAAGAAGCTTTACATGGCAATTTTTACTCTCTGAGGTTTGCCATTGTCTGCAGAGAGGTGACGACCGAACAGAAAAATTATTTCAGTTGAAAAAACTTTCTGTCTGAGCTGGAATTGAACCCGGGCTACCGCGGTTCTATAGCTTAGGGGCCACACACTCTACCCACTAGGCTACGGCCGCCCGCTACTGTATTTAGGCACACTTTTTCAAAAGCTTTTTGTATGAAGACAAAAATTCGAGAAGAAAAATATCTACAAATTAAACCCAATGACTACAAAGCTGTATTTAGTAACTTCTTGAACTGAACAATTCAAATATTTGTTATTGATTTTCCCAGAACAATAGATTATTGCTTTCCATTAAATACCAAGAACATTATGAATAAAATTTTATTTAAACTGTTGAACTTTATAGTGCAAAAATTAAGCATATTAATTAGGCTCCTCCTATGCAGAAATAAAATGTCCTTACTCAGGATACATAACATCAGGATACAACAACAGATACATTACTATTAAAATATGTATGTACATATGTACATAAATTGCTGCATGTACACCATCTACTTGCAAAGGTCACCAGCCCACACCAGCTCAAGTCGTTGGCTATGTATCGACTTGAAGCCACCTACATCATCATCATATCCGTTGCATTCGAGGCGCGTATGTTTTGAAGGACACAATTCTTAAAAAAATATCATGTTGCTTGCAAACACACCGCTTTGAGAGTACATAGTGTGCAGGAACAACGTTGCAAAGCTTTTTGCCCAGCTTGATTAATTAACCGCTTTGGTTGCTTGCGCAGAAAAGCTTTCTATATTTCCCCACTTTTTCTGCCTTGCTTTGGCTAAGTGTTTTTTTACTATAAATAGCTTTGAAATGTTGGTGGTGAATTTGAAAATTTCACCAATATATGTCGTATCACGGAGTTTTCACCGACGGAATTGAAAACGATCCGTTCACAAAGAACCAGAAATTGAAATGGCTTTTTACACTTATCTGCAGATGAAACCTTTTTTAAAAATGCAAAGTCAAAGTTCAAATATAAAATTCTTCATTATCTTACATGGAAAATTCTTTTGCTAGATTCAAGAATATGTAAAATTGGCCCTAATTTATTAAAAAAAATTCTTACTATAAATATTCATTTTAAATATTCACTATAACTAACAATATCCTCAATACAAAAATGATTTCCTGATTCAAGTTGCTGGAATAAACTTGAATTTAGACAATTATGACGCCATTTTGTTTTATTTATTCATTCGGTCTACTGATATACAGTCATGTGAAAATAAATAGGGACACCTGTATTTTTATATTTAAAGCTACATGAATTACATACAAGGTGCAACAGATATAGCATTAATTCCCTCGGGTAGTGGTTCCTCTTGATAAGGCGTGTATAAAACTGTATGGAGTTTCCTCCACATTGTAAAACTTCCAAGATACAGGGTGTTTTACGGTTTTGGTACGTGTTTAGTATTATTGATCTAGAATCTAAGCTACTCACCATAAAATAAAATATAATATTTTGTATTTTAGAAAAAATATCAGCTTTTCCATCTATATATCAACCACTTTCGTGTCATGTGCTTCAGCGGAGCTAAAATTTTGAGACTATCAAACGAAATATCAACAAATTGTGTATCTTTTGTTTTAGCGGAGCTGTAATCGTCAAAATTTAAAATCTCTGTTTTTCATGTTAAAATACACTTAATCAACAGTTCTTTTCTAAATTCTAACTTTGGATGATAACAGCGCCGCTAAAAGAAAATATACAAAATTTGTTGATATTGGGGGTAGGAATTAATTCTAAAGGTTTTTTTTCGGTTTTTGAGCATTTATTTAGAAACAACGGTACAATGTATATTATTCAAAGTATTGTCCATCATTAGCTACAACATTTTCCCATCTTTCTGGCAGCATATGGATTCCGCGCCGGAAGAACGATTCGTCTTTTGAGGCAATCCACGAATCGACCCATTTTTTGGTATCCTCGTAAGAAGTGAAGCGCTGCTCAGCCAAGCCATGCGTCATCGATCTGAATAGGTGGTAGTCAGAAGGGGCTATGTCTGGGCTATAAGGCGGGTGGGGTAGCACATCCCAATTCAGCGCCTCCAACGTTTCCTTGACGGTTCTTGCAACATGTGGCCGTGCGTTGTCATGTTGAAAAACCACTTTGTCGTGTCTTTTGGCATATTCCGGCCGTTTAACCTTTAATGCTCGGCTCAATTGCATCAATTGTTGTTGGTAGCGTTCCCCAGTGATGGTTTCGTTAGGTTTTAGCAGCTCATAGTACACGACACCCTTCTGATCCCAGCAAATACACAGCATAAGCTTGGCTCCATGAATATTCGGCTTGGCCCTCGATGTTGATGCATGGCCGGGTGGTCCCCACGATTTTTTTCGCTTAGGATTATCGTAATGGATCCACTTTTCATCGCCAGTGACAATACAATGCAAAAAACTCTTCCTTATATGCCGTTGAAGCAGTTGTTCGCACATGCAAAATCGCCGTTCAACGTCTCTCGGCTTCAACTGGTACGGCACCTAATTTCCTTGCTTTTGAATCATTCCCATGGCCTTCAAGCATTTGCCGACCGTTGATAAGTCGACTCCCAATGATTCTGACAATTCTTGAAGGGTTTGACATGGGTCTTCATCGAGCAAAGCCTCCAATTCCTTATCTTCAAACTTTTTCGGCTGGCCCGGACGCTCTTTGTCTTCCGTATCAAAATCACCACTTTTAAACCGACGGAACCAGTACTCACAAGTAGAAATCGATGGAGCATAGTCCCCGTAAGCCTCAGTAAGCGTGCGTTGTGCTTCAACCGCTTTTTTCTTCAAATGGAAGCACAAAAGTAAACGCAAATTGCGTTTTTTTGGAACGAAAGTCGACATGTTCACAGAGAAAAAAAATATATGTTGTTTACACTTCAGTGGAATGACACATACTAAAAAATGAAGCTAAGACAATGTGCTTTGAAATGAATATAGTCACAGGTGTGCCCGATGCGATCTATTGATAGTTACGCCATCTCTTAGAAAACCTTTAAAACTAATTCCAACCCCCAATATTTCGTTGGATAATCTCTAAATTTTAGCTCTGCTACAGCACATCACACAAAAGTGGTTGATATACTGATGAAAAAGTTGATATTTTTTCTAAAATAGAAAATATTATTTTGTATTTTATGGTGAGTAGTATGGATTCTATATCAATAATACTAAACACGTACCAAAACCGTAAAACTCCCTGTATCTTGAAAGTTTTACAATGTGGTAGGAAACTCCATAAAGTGTTATACTCGCCTTATCAATAAGAATCACCAGCCGCGGGAATTAATGCTATATCTGGGGCACCATGTATATAATTCATGCAGCTTCATATATAAAAATATAGGTGTCTCTATTTATTTTCACATGACTGTACATCAGTTGCTTTCATTTTTTTCGTTTCCCAGACAACCAATCGGCTCGGTTGAAAACGGTGTGCACATTTAAAAGCACTGAAGCGGACCGTTTCGTTGCCAGCAAACTATGCATTGTGTGTTTAATATAAGCGTACCATTTATTAAGTTGTATATTAATGTTGATTTTCTATGATTTAAATATAAATTCTAATTAACTAGTTTTTATGATCTATTGTATTATTCACATGAATTAAGAATGTGAGCTTTAGATCAAGTAAGTTTTCAAGAAGGCAACAACAACAACAACAAATCTGTATAGAGTCAATCACTTAGCTGACTAGACAGTCTGTTTCGGAAATCGCTACATATTCCTCTTCAGTAGTCTTTGAGTGACCAAGCTGTGATCAACTCACTGTTTAAACTAGCATATGAATGTGCAAATCCTCTAATTCAATCTTATGAATTGTATGGCTGCTAATCATATGACACTTCAACGCAGTAGGCCATTTTAGATCACCACCATCAACTCTATCAAGGGTTGCCATCTGTTCTAGTTGCTTCTTCATTTATTTCAATATTCATTAGTGTTCGATTTTTTGTCGAAATGCACCATAGAAATGAAACGAGTTTTTGCTTCGCCAGAAGCTAGTGGTTCTAACTGAAAGGTGGCTATTTTCACAACCAAATGTTCAATTACACATGACTTTGACCGAAAAATCTATCAATTATTAGATTATTTAATTAATTTGACATTAATTAAACTTATTTGGCCGTGCTCTGCCATAGTTAAGTTAATTAGTTTTTATGATCTATTGAATAATTACATGAATTAAGATGTGATTGTGAATTCTAATTGTTTGATAGTTTAAATCATTCTTGATTTAAAATACAAATTCTAGTTGTTTGATAGTTTAAAATCGTTTATTGAGCTTTAGGTCAGGTTAGAACAATTAATTGCTCTAACGAATTTTATTCAAAAAAACAACAGCAACAACATTTTCAATATGAAAAGAAAAAAAAACATCACTTGCTGATTAATTAGTTAGCTGATTGATTAACTAGTTAGAGCAATTAATTGTTCTTACCTGACCTAAACTCAATAAACGATTTTACACTATCAAACAACTAGAATTTGTTTTTAAAATCAAGAATGATTTAAACTATCAAGCAATTAGAATTTGTATTTAAATCATAGAGAATCAACACAATAAATAACAAGGTCATATAGAAAGCTTTAAGTTATATATTAATTTTATTTGTTGTTAAACAATTGTAATCTTTTCTTGAAATGGTTTTTATTAAGTTGCAACAATAAACTAAACAATAAACGGCAACTCAACTGCACTACCTTGATTTCAATACCAGTTTCAATGCATATTTCAGCGTTTTTTGCCGGCACATTTACGCTATAAATAAATTTAATTAAAAAAAAAATTGTTTCATAAAATTTTTGCTAAATTAAACTGGCAATTAAACATTGCTACAAATATAACACAATTTTTTTCCATATTTTTAGGTGATTTTACTTAAGTTTTATTCGGTCTGAAGTTGAGAACCAAACATCACTGAAACAGTTATATTACAAAACAGGTACTTGTTTTAAAACAAGGATTTAATTACATAAAATATACACTACGAATAAATATAAATTTAAATTTAAAAATAGAAAAATTGTAGACAAATTAAAAAAAAAATATAATTTATTAAAATATTCTTTATATATTGTATAATGTCTTAAATTGCTTGTAAAGAAAACTATTCTTCAACGAAACTCTTTAAATATTATTATACAATGGCCATAAAGTGGCCTTGAAAAACAGTTATCACAAAAGCAGTCATTAAGAACACATAATTCTATTCTGAATTGAACAATACACAAATATTTGCACGTATTAATAAAACGTGGTTTCGTTTTACGTGTTCAAGGTCATTTATACATAAGTAGCTAAGCTCAGTCGAACTTCAATCTTTAATCTATGATTTAAAAATTTATTTTGTTATGACATAAATTTTAATTCGATTCTTGAAAAAAGGACTTTACAATTATATAGAGAACGGTTTAAAGGTACAAAAACATGTCGCTTTCATACCAGCAAATCAGATGCTGCCGTTTTAAGTACCGTTTAGCTGGCACAGTAACATTCATGGCTAGTAGTTGGGTTGTAATGCAATAGAGAATACAGATGCATGTAGCTAGAGAGCCAGTATGTGGCTACTACTACTAGCCAAGGTTGCCAGTTAAAATTTAAAACAATTCCGACAAAAAGTTACTTTTTTCACAATAAAATAAATTAAATACAACAAAAATTACCATTGTAAATATAAACAAAAAAGTTTCTACCGCAATAAAAAAATATCAAAAAAAAAAAATCTCACGATCATTGAAAATTACCAGAAAAATACCACTCGTTTTAAAAATACCACCACAAATTCCATATGCATTTAAAATTGCCACAAAAATCTCATTCGCATTAAAAAATGCAACAATGACTTACTGTACAATATAGTACAATAGGGCAGTTCACGATCTTGTGGCATCGTTGCAAATGCAAAATAAACAGCTTTTACAAAAACAAAAAGCATATGTTGCAAAAGCTTTTCCATGCATTTTGTTTTTGTAAAAGCTGTTTATTTTGCATTTGCAACGATGCAACAAGATCGTGAACTGCCCTTATATGCACAAACAGTTTAAAAAATTTGCTTCTTTAAAACGAAAGAAACTTTGCTTCCTAAAAATAAAAAAAATGTATGAAGAATATTCCAAACTTCCACGGAATTTTAAATAATACCCCGCTGAATTTCCACGCTGAATATTAAAAAAATACCACGCTGACTTAAAAAATTTAATAGAAATTCCCAGAAACAAAAATGCCTAAGGGCAATTAAAAATTACCACGAGTGGGATTTTTCCAGCATAACTGGCAACGTTGCTACTAGCTACTGGTATTGTTGTGTTGGTTCTGCCTTTGCTGCAAAGGGGCGTTTTTCACTCGGCAATTCTATGAGCAATAATTGCTTTCGCCGCAAGTAGTTGGTTGACTACTCGGGTTAAAGGGGACTTTCGTAAACATCCTTAAACTGCTTGCGGCAAAGGCAATTATTGCCGAGTGAAAAGCGGGACAAAGAGATCTTGCTAACAGAGTAATAATTGCTTTCACCGCAAGCTCGAGAATTTTCGTGTGTAGAGAGTGAAGAGCGGGACATAGTAAGCAAAGTTCTGTTTATTTTCTGTGGACGATTCGGCTCATCCCTTCTAACGTTGCTCAACCGCTGTGATCTTGCTCTTTTCTGTGCGTCCTTGTTTTAGACTTGCTTGGTAATTGTTGTTGGTTCAGTTAGCTCAAATTTTTGTAGATGTTCTTAATTTTTACTCGACTTGAGCTTTCTACTTCATTCCTCTCCGAGACGGCCCTACCTGGTTATTCTGCCATGAGTTGGAGTACGAATAAAACGAATGTTTATTTTTAGCATGTATGTATACTCTACGCAAATTTGCGCATGCGTTACTTAGCATGCGTTGTTTATTTACTACATTTATTTTTAAATACCATAATTCGAATTATTTTTATTATGCATTATATTCTTTCCATATTAAAAATGTATTTTGTTGACTAAAATTTTAATTTTAAATTACTGGAAAAATAAATAATTCAAACTTGTCCTTATTTATTTCCATTAATTAAACATAACTTTGAATTACATTTAGTTTTAACCAACAAAACAAATGAAAAAGAACAATAAATTCATCACCATAAATATAAAAAAAATTTTTTTTATAAAACAAAACAAATTTGTACATGAATTCAATTGTGAGCATTTTAGAGCAGGTAAGTTTAAAGAAGGACAACAACAACAAATTTGTTTTTTGAATAATTTTTATTTAGAAAATAAAATACTTTAAAAAAGTTTTGAAGAATATACATGAAAAAACCAGAATTTTTCTCTACACGCAGAGAAAAGACATGGTTGAGACATGATTACTGCAATAATAATTTTTTTACTAAAATTATTGTTTTATTTCTGCAAAAACACAAATTTTTGCCTAAATAAAGTCATTATTTACTAATAGTGTTACCAAAAATAACATTATAGTTGAAATCATAACATAGTTGAAATCTTCAACATACTTTGATTGCCTCAACTATTAGTTGCAACAAAAATGTTGCAGTTCTGTCAATCATGATAAATGTGAATATTATTATAGAGACAAACATATTATAATTTTGAATGTTTGTCTGAACTATTCTTTGATATGAACGAAGCAGAACATCGAAATCGAAAGAATTTATTGTGTCTGAACAGTTTGCAGGAAAAACTTTCACTTCATTCGGACATTATAAATTTTATCGATTCCTGGCTATGTGCCGTATCGTTTGTCAACTGTTCAATTATTGTGTTTTGTTTTAAATCGCCTTATCCCAAAAACAGCACGCAGAAAAGTGACATTTTTTACTTCAATTGTAGCAAACATGTTTCTATTTACCGTTAACATATTTCGCAATTCTGACCATATTTTATTTATCACAAATATTGCTATTTCGGTAACAATGCACTTAAGGTACCATATTCATGAATGGCATTAGTCAGGCGAGCGGTAGTAGCGGCTGTGGCTTACTGGTAGTATGCATGGCTCGTAAGCGAAAAAGCCGCGGTTCAAACCCCAGCTCGGACAGAAAATTTTATCAAAAAGATTTTTCAATTGAATTAATATTTCTGTTCAGCGTAGTCAATGGCGCAAACCTTTGGAGAATATATCTTAATTAATAGCTGTGAAAATTGGAGAGCATGAAAATAAAAAAAAAAATTAAATTAATTTTTCAATAATATTTTGGATCCTTAAAATAAATTTATAATATAGTTGTTGCAATCATTCTATTTTTGACCCAATGAGAGAATAATGATTGTTTTAATAATATTTTGGTTCCTACAAAAAAGTTCCTTTTCTAAATATGGTTGTTGTAATCATTTTAACATGATCAAAGAAAATATTATAAGTTCAAGAACATGTTAGCAACAATCGTAATGCGAATCATACTATGATCCTCTTAAAACATGGTTGTTGCAACTATGTTTTTTCTCTGCGTGTATTACTATATAAAAAGGAATTCTACGTCTATACTTACGATACTATCGAAACTGTGTCTTTTTTATTCCACTTTTAATAACCGACCTTAAACCAATACTATTTGCATAAACACACCCATTTTTCGAATATCAACAAACCACTAAAGTAACAGAAAACAATCAAAATAGATACAGCAATAAAGTACTCAGACATCCAAGTAATCCCAAAAAGAGAGATAAAAAACGGCATTAGTTAACAAGTTTTCAAAATTTACATATGTCAACAAATAAGCATGTAGATTTTGAGGACTCCCTTTTCCAAGGCATGCGTTGGACATAACTCAAAAAACACGACAACAACAAAAAACAGTCAGTAAACAAAAAACTTCACGTTAATTACATGCAGCAATAAAACCACAGCTAAATAAAAGCAGTTGAAATTTTAACGAAGGAAGTAACGGTAACGCCCCGTCAAAGTTTCAGTTACTAAATTGATACATTTCGAAAGAGTAGCCATAAAATAATGATGGGGGAAGCAGCTTGTGTGTTGTACATCTATGCAAACGAAGGTATATTAATATACATTCAGCATCTCGGTCCTTTTTTCAATGTTAAACCTAAATATTTTACTCCCCTTTTGAGAACGACTCCCACGTGTATTTGTGTATCTAGCGGATTTTTATATGATTGTTTGTTGATCTCTTGATCGAAAAATTATATGCCTGGAAGTTATTTGAAAACAACAGACACACACACCCATACACAAACACCAGTCGACATCAAAACAAATAGCAACAACATTGCTGCTTTATTAAATCGTGCTGCTTGGAGTTGCCGTAGGCGTTGCATAAGAACTTTTAAATGGGTACCGGTTACTTTAAATCTTACTGCAATCGTTGCGAATATATTTTATGAAAGAATATCAGTTAATGCAATAAGCCTAACTGCAGGGCCTGATATACGATTTCCTGATGACGATTTCAAAAAGGTTTTCGGGTAAAAATAGTTCCTATCGATTTTATCTGGTTGCATAAAATCGGATTTCTTTTTATGAATATACATTTGAATAAAGTAGCAATATAAGCTCTGGAAAAGAGATTTTTGAATTTAGTTTCAGAAATATATGAGAAGACTTTCAGGTAAAAATAACGTATCGCATAGTGCCTGAACAAAGTTTCAATGCGACCTTCGAGTTTTGCACTTTTTTAATGGGTATCTATTAAGGGTGACCTTATTTTTCTAAATTACTTTTCTTAAGATGGATGGCTGAAAAATCGTTCCTTTTGATGTAAAAACAATAAATATATCAAATTGTAAGTCATCGGAAATTATTTACCCTACCATCAAAGCGATTTAAATTTGAAATTAAAATAATATTAACATTTTTTTGACTTTTTACATATTACTCGATTATTCGCACATAAAACCTTATTTTGCGCCTAAAACTGGTATGCACTTTGTTTGTTATTTAATTGTCCCTAAAAATACGCTGTAAAATATAACAATCGGATAAAAATTGCTAGAGTTGTGATATTTCAGTTTTTAAAAAAATGTCCTTTTTTTGTTGTAGTAAAAAAAAATCTTAAAAATTCAATTTTAAAAAAAATTGCAAGGAAATGCTGTAGAAATGTTTTCTGAAACAGCATTTAAAACAAATACGAGAAATAATGTGATTAGGTTAAATAACTGCGTCGTTATGAAATTTTTCACTAGAAGTGTAACATTTTGTAAATTTCGAGTTAGGGTATTTCTACGAAAAAAAAAACCTTAAAAAAACCAAAAATGCGAAATTTAAAAAAGTCTTAAGCTATGTCGTGCAAAAAAAAAATACAAAAACCAAAATTCGAATGAAAAAGCTATAGCTGTTGAAACTTGATTTTTTTTTTAATTCTTAAAGTTCCCGTTTTTGGCATTTCGAAAACAAAAAAAAAAATCATTAAAAATCGATAAAATTTTTCTTCGCTTTTACTTCAATAATTTTAGAAAAATATTTCCAGGGCTGCCAACATATAAAAGCCTAGTTTTAGGGTAAAAAATATTAAAAAAAAACCCCAAAAATCAACAAATTTAATTTTTCACCACTGCCGTTGGTGTCGAAAGCGCTGCTGGGTAAAAACACTTTCCTATGGAATAAAATATTTAATTAGCTTATATTTAATGTAGATTTATTTCGTATTGGGGTTGGAATTAGTTTTAAAGGTTTTCTAAGAGATGGCGTAACTATCAATAGATCGCATCGGGCACACCTGTGACTATATTCATTTCAAAGCACATTGTCTAAGCTTCATTTTTTAGTATGTGTCATTCCACTGAAGTGTAAACAACATATATTTTTTTCTCTGTGAACATGTCGACTTTCGTTCCAACAAAACGCAATTTGCGGGAAGGTTTACTTTTGTGCTTCCATTTGAAGAAAAAAGCGGTTGAAGCACAACGCACGCTTACTGAGGCTTACGGGGACTATGCTCCATCGATTTCTACTTGTGAGTACTGGTTCCGTCGGTTTAAAAGTGGTGATTTTGATACGGAAGACAAAGAGCGTCCGGGCCAGCCGAAAAAGTTTGAAGATGAGGAATTGGAGGCTTTGCTCGATGAAGACCTGTGTCAAAGCCTTCAAGAATTGTCAGAATCATTGGGAGTCAACTTATCAACGGTCGGCAAACGCTTGAAGGCCATGGGAATGATTCAAAAGCAAGGAAATTGGGTGCCGTACCAGTTGAAGCCGAGAGACGTTGAACGGCGATTTTGCATGTGCGAACAACTGCTTCAAAGGCATAAAAGGAAGAGTTTTTTGCATCGTATTGTCACTGGCGATGAAAAGTGGATCCATTACGATAATCCTAAACGAAAAAAATCGTGGGGACCACCCGGCCATGCATCAACATCGAGGGCCAAGCCGAATATTCATGGCGCCAAGCTTATGCTGTGTATTTGGTGGGATCAGAAGGGTGTCGTGTACTATGAGCTGCTAAAACCTAACGAAACCATCACTGGGGAATGCTACCAACAACAATTGATGCAATTGAGCCGAGCATTAAAGGTTAAACGGCCGGAATATGCCAAAAGACACGACAAAGTGGTTTTTCAACATGACAACGCACGGCCACATGTTGCAAGAACCGTCAAGGAAACGTTGGAGGCGCTGAATTGGGATGTGCTACCCCACCCGCCTTATAGCCCAGACATAGCCCCTTCCGACTACCACCTATTCAGATCGATGACGCATGGCTTGGCTGAGCAGCGCTTCACTTCTTACGAGGATACCAAAAAATGGGTCGATTCGTGGATTGCCTCAAAAGACGAATCGTTCTTCCGGCGCGGAATCCATATGCTGCCAGAAAGATGGGAAAATGTTGTAACTAACGATGGACAATACTTTGAATAATATACATTGTACCGTTGTTTCTAAATAAATGCTCAAAAACCGAAAAAAACCTTTAAAATTAATTCCAACCCCCAGAACATTGAATCAATTAAAAATTTAATTAAGCAAATTTTTCAGATTTTTTTTTCCTCAAACTTTTTTATTTTTAATATGGCGGTGTGATCCAATTTGGTCATCCTTGGTTTCTGATCCGATTTTGAATATGTTGCACTTGTTGGAATGGTGAGTCCTGGAATTACATTTTTTTTTTAAGGAATATCTGAAATATTTTTTTAAAATATTTAAGTTCTTTTGGATATGTTGCACTTGTTGGAATGGTGAATATGTCGGCAGTCCTGGAATTACATTTTTTTTTAAGGAATATCTAAAATATTTTTTAAAATTATTTAAGTTCTTTTGAATGCGAATAATAGTTTTATCAATTTTTTATGATTTTGTTGTGTTCGAAATGCCAAAAACAGGAACTTTGAGAATTTTTGAAAAAAATCATATTTCAACAGCTATAACTTTTTCATCCGAATGTTGGTTTTTGTACTATTTTGCAAAATATAGCTTAAGACTATGCCAGAGTTATCCGTTAAGTCGTTTTTTTAAATTCCGCATTTTTGGATTTGTGAGGATTTTTTTCGTAAAAATACCCAAACTCGAAATTTACAAAATGTTACACTTCTAATAAAAAATATAAACATAGTAAAAATGTATGAGTTTGTTGCAACTTGAAGGGAAACTTTTACATGACTGTTTTGTGACGCTTCACTGAAATGTCATGCTTCACATCCTCACTTTGTTGAAGCGTCGAAAAACGGTAGGTAGGTACAAAAGTTATGGACTTGTTGAATTGAATCTAAGAAACACAAAATTTCTTGGAGCTACACATGTCACCATATCTCCAGGGATGCCAATCCCGGGATCCTGGGATTGCGACTGTTTTTAAGTCTTGAATATTCCGGTATTAGTCGATACAAATCCCGGGATTGCTGAAAATTTTTTTTTAATAGCCAATAAAATTTTTCAAACTTTTATCACAAATATCCTCTTTCAATGATCAACTATAGAACCAACAAGTGGTGAGGTGGAGTGGTGCTTCTCAACTGCATGTTTATATGCAATGAATTTAGGCCTTGTTTAGAGGATAACACCATTAATGCTTTAATTTCTTTAACATCGCATTTTGATCAAAAGAAGGAACAATTTTGCTTCGCTCTAAATGGAAATTTTGATGTATTTCTATTTTACTAGAATAAATTGTCTTTTTATTTTAATTAAATATCCTGTAGCATATAATTATACTTATAGGGAGGTTTTAGACCAAAGCGGTTAAAATTACGGAGTATTTAAGAATATGTTTTCTAAAAAAGTTAATTACATACACAAGAAGTTCCATTTGCATGTTAAATTAACATCATCAGTATAAGTAAAAACAAAGATTATTTTTTCTGAACATGTATTTTTTTATTTCGAGGCATAACAGCAGAAAAAGTATAACTAACAAAAACAAAATTTTACAGAAGAAGCAATTTTCGGGTTTTGTCTGCATAAGCAGTACATAAAAAGTCGCTTTTTGTAATGGGTATAACTGGAGAACGGTTTAAATTAGATATCTGAAATTTTGGAAGTAGATGGGCTTTTTATAGTACTATCGTTTGCCATTAAAAAGTGAATTTCGAATTTCGAGTTCGTTACACCAATTTAGCGGTTATGGTTGATGTGCTTAAAAGAAGATGAAAATCAGGCCACATCATGGCTCGGCTCCAGATCGTCTGAAAAAATTCTTTCTAAAAAAGACTCTTCAATGCACATCTTGTACCAAAATGAAGAATTAAGAAAATAACGAAGCGTGGAAAAAAGTCCAAAAAACTTACGTTATTTTCTACCATATTGTTGCGTGTAAAAAATAGAAAAATTTTCCAAAGATGCTCATTTTAGTAAAATATGTGTAGAACTACGATACAAACATATTAAAAAAGTTACTCTGGTTATTTGCATTTACTCTGGCGCACCGGATTTGAAGTGCTGTAGAATCTGTATTATAAGCGGAATTATTTTGAATTTGTTTTTAATTTTCTTGAATAGTCTGTACAATAATAAACCAAATGTATGTATCTGTACTTGTAATACAAAAACTATGTTATAAATTACTGAGGATATATGTTTGTCAAATTTTATGTTTGGTTTTTGTTTTGTTGATTCCAAAGACTAATTTATTTCCTTAATAAATACGTATAGAATTGCTAGAAATTACATTTCTTTGTTAAATCAATTTGATACAGATCACTATAATAGAATGATTACAGATGTGTTGCACATTTTGGCAAAAAATAAATACGAAATAAAAACTTCCTGAATCTCGGGACGATATCGGAACCCCAGGATTGTATTTTCAGATCCCAAAATTCATGGGATCGCCAAAACTCCAAAAATTTTCATCCCTAATTTCTAGTAATTTTTAACTGATTTAGAAAAACTAAAATCTGAACTAAGTCAAGTTTTTATAACTTTCTTTAGGAAAGGAAGATTTTTTGAATACATATATATTTGGATTCGGGCTTAACTTAATAGAATCAATGCACAATAACGTGAGATATTTGGAAATGTTTCCATGGCTTTGGGGGTGGTGCAGACCCGTGGACCCCCATATCTACTCCACTGCTTCAAATCATCGCTATACCGCTCAAGATGCTGAGAAAAGTGATGGAAAACGCAACACATTTTGCTTTGGCCAATAGAGGCGGCCACTTGATTGATGTTGTCTTCAAAAACTAGTGCAAATAAATTGTAAGGGACAGAAAAGTCTACCGTGACCAAAAACTAGGTTTTCAGTTTTTAAAACTTTTTTTTATGATATTATCTAATAAAGAAAAATTTTAATTTTTTTTAATTTAAGAAATTTCTATATAAATTCAGTAACCATGATGCTCAAATCGTCTGCACTGTTTCACAAATGTAGTTTCCTTTTCGTAAATGTTTAGTAAATGTTTCGTAAACTTTTTGTTTTTGTGAAAATGGAATGCATTGGCTAAAAATAATAGAAAAATGGTTGAGGCAAGAAAAGGGACAATATGTTAGTTTTTTTAAAATACTAAATTACATAATTACTTTACTACCTAATTACATAATCACACTTAAAAAATGTATAAGTGTAATTTCTACGAATTAGTAAACAAAATATACGTACATTCTACAAATATTCGTACAATATACAAAGTATTTTTATTGTGATATCTTTACGAATTCATTCGTAAAATTTTTCTTATACCTGATGTGGTATCTACGAATATATTTGTTTTATATATTAATGGTATTCCTAAACATAAATAAATCAATTCGTATTAGTGTATTGTACGAATAATTGTGAACTTATAAAGAATAATATTCGTAAATTTCTCGTACGAATAACTTCGTAATTTTTTTCATTACATTCGTAGCATTTACTAATGCTTTCGTACTATTTACGAATGAAAAATAATTTTAGTAGAAACAATTCATTCGTATTCTGACCGTACGAATTATTAGTAGAATGTACGAATTATTAGTAGAGTCTAAAAAATTGAAAACCGAAATCGTTCAGCCTTGTTTGTCGAACATCTATAGAACATAAGGAAGTGTATGATTGTAAAGTGACTGTAGCCTACTGGTAGAGTGCGTGGCCCGTAAGAGAAAGAGCACTTTCTCAGACAGAATTTTTTTTTTAGAATACGAATAAAATATTCGTAATATGTACTAATATACGTTGATTCTACGAATCCTATTAGTGGCTGAAAACTAAGAATAAAATTCGTAGAATGGACGCAGTTATAAGTAATATTTACACACAAATATTTTTAAGTGCACCCAATTCAAATTTAAGGAAATTTTGTAGCGTCAGTTATGTCGCGTGAGTTACGGCAAATATTTTTTGGAAACTCAATATATTTTTAAATAAGCAAAGTCCATAGCTAAAGTGGGTTTATTATGAAACTTCACTGTTTTCCCATTATTTAAAAATTAAAAACAAAACCAAATTATATGGGAAAATTCGCTGAGTTTTTACAATCTAAACTTGCTTGTAAAACACACTTCCTTTTTTTGTCGCGTGAGTTACGCCAACATTTACCACTGCCATTCTTAATTAGTTACAGGAACGACAATTTTGGTAGATCATACCATTACTATGTCTTGTAAGACATATGTACATAAGAAATTTTTTTACATTAATAACATAAACTTCCGAGAAAACGAAGCTTTAATTCGTACGATTTTTTTTAAGTTTTTCAATATTCACATACCGACATAAAAGATGGCGCACCCAGTATTCAAAAAAAAAGGTATCGAGATGACCATTTCAGCAAACATGATTTTGTTTAATTGCATTATGTAAAAAAATTCGGTTACTCGTTTCATTTTTTAAAATATTTCCATCATCACTAAACACCCACGGCAACGAGGTAATAATCTAGTTTATCGTTTGCTATTAAACTCTCCACATTGACTGCTGAGATTCAAGTTTGTTGTTGTTGTAGTTATTGTTGTTGTTGTTTACCAAACAGTCAACCAGCCTTGCCACCCACTTAAACGGCAGCAACTCGCTTAATAATGATATAAAATGTGCTCGTTGCTTCAGGCACACGGAGGACCAGCTAGAATTGCGATGTCAGATGGCAGGGTTAAAAGTGCACCCCGTTAGTCGGAAGACAAATTCGAAGTATTACTTTTTATTCTATGGACTGACGCTGATGAGGTGTGAACACACCATAAAAACTTTTATGCAGCCGCATTTAGATGAATGACACTGGTTGAGATGGGATGTGAAAGAGAGTGTCTGTCGGTTAAGGTAGAGTTGTGTGTGTGTGTGTGTGAGGTGCACGACGAGAGAGGGGTGAGTGAAAGTGAAGTATTGACGGACTCTTTGGTTTTTACACTCGATGCACTTGATGTTAATTGAATTCCTTAGGTTTCTAAGTAAGTTTTTCATGTGCTAGCTCGGTGTTTAATTGCATTTGTGACTTACCATTGTTATACTGTATATATGCACAAAAGCATTGTTAGTTTCCCTTTATTACAGGTTGTAAATTAATTAAATCTATAGCCTATAACAAAAAAGTTTCCCTTTTGGCATATCCAATAGACTTCTATTGAGTTAAGCTCAAAAAATTTTTTAAATCTCTAAGAAAATCACATTTGTTTAAGTGCCATCAACTTTGCATTTTCGCTTCAATTGTGTCATTGTTGTGACGACAAAGTTTGTGTCTATCTTTATCCGGCTGTTTAGAAAGTTTTACAATTTTTTTACCAGCTTGCTTGACTTAGTTTTTCTGTATGGTCTCTTAACACTGTCGCCGCAATGCATTAACACCAATTTTGTGCATCACAATTTTCCATTGCAACAAACTAGTTCAACTGGCGCGCCACATTAAGAGGATTTCCCGGAAACGTGATGCTAATTTCAAAGTTGAAACTGTTTAAAAAGTGGATAATATTTACTGAGACAAGTATTGACATTGTGAAACTTACTTGACTCAAACCAAGGCCGGTCGTTGTCAGCCGTTGTAGACATATTTTTGTGAATTTGCAAAAGTGTAGCCAAATTTCAAAAATCAGTCACCAAAAATATCGCTGTATCTTTGAATATATTTATCTCTGAAAAAATTGTACAAATTTTGAGCTATTTCATTTGATAAAAAGGTTATGTTTAGATAAAAATTACAAGCTCTACTCAAAATTAGTTTTAATTTCTAAAGTTTTCAATAAATAATTTTTCGATTTCAATAAATAATTAAACGAGTTCACACTCATCAAATCGTTTGTCAAATCCAATAGAACAACGTGGGAGTTCCATGGAAATTTCACGTTTATTCAAGCCTGTTGCTAGTTTTACCTTTTTACTCATCTTCACTTACCACCCCCTCACAAACAGGATACTCAACCAACACAACGCTCGAATATTACCCTCTTACACACAAGTCAGCAAAAGCGTTGCCAACCTGCTGCATCGATTGACACGTCAGGTAATTGGTGGGTTTTAGTGGCAATTTTATGGATTTAACCAACAACAAGCAGTAGTTATTGAAATTGCAAGAAATAAAAATATGTAGCACCAAAAATCACAGGTATATGAATTATTTATATCCAACTAACATTAGTAATATTGTGAGTATAACGAGCCTTGCGACATTGTTTGGAGAATATAGCGAAAGTATGCTAGGTTCTGCAAACTATGTTGTAGCTTTGTCCAGTGGCGTAGCTAGGGTTGCTGGCACCACGGGCAGAAAATAAATTTAGCACCCCCTAAGGTCGGTTATCCTTATCCATATCTTATATCTCTAGAGAAAAATCCAAAATTTGTAAATACATACATACTAGGGAAGTCAATCCCGGGATCCCGGATAGTTGAAGCCCCTTTAAATCCCGGGATTTTGTTTCCGGAATCCCGGGATTATCAAATAAAAAATTTATACTACTATAAATTTATACTAAATATTTTTATTATACTAAATATTCGTGTAAATGCAACTATTTTAATTAAAGTTGATAAGAATATAGAATTAGAAAAACCTTTTATTGGGGCTGAAAAATGTTGTAAGGACGATGAGTGTGAATCACTATAGCAAAGACTTTGCAGACCCTGCAACATCGGGAAGTCAGTTAAGTATTTTAAAATTGTCAAATGTTCTGACTTGGGAAATTAATTTTTTTTGTGGTGGAGGCAATCGTGGTCGAAACTGAAAGATTCCTTACGATAATCGTACAACCATGGTGTAAGAAAACCAGGTGTTAGTGAGTTTTTGACAACACTAGGAATTTATTTGCTTCTGTCAAAAAATTGTGAGCGAAAGAGCGGAACTGTTGATAGTTGTCAAATTGTGTTATTTGTTTGAGTTGCTAGATGATGTGCTATAGTTTTTGTTGTGCGAATTAAGTATAAATAAATATTTAATGCAATTAATGATGCCGACAAAAGTTATTGCAGTTGTCTTCGCCGATTTGCCAAGTTTGTTATTAAATGTTTTGGTCATTTTATCAGAAACGTGCGCTGGAAGGTGCCGCCGACATGAAGCTTTGGCCAGCATGCAAATTGTCTTGCATTCACATCGTTGTTTTTTTTTTTGCATAACGCACAGCGTCTCATATATTTTTTATTGTTTTCCATATCACTTTATTCTCACTTTAATCTCAGTAAAAATCTTATAAACTTGCAGAAAGACACGAATTTAACAAAATTTGTTTTCATTGCAATTCACCATCAGCTGTTTTTGACAAGAGCGGGGAAACATAATTTCATCATTTTGAGAGAGAAGTGTCAAACTCACTAACACCTCTATTTCTTACACCATGCGTACAACTATTTCTCTAACTAGCATAGAATCAGAATGGTGCTTCTCATCAGCGGGTTATATTTGTAATAATATCCAAACAATTAGACGCGTTGATCAGCTTAATGTAATACGTTAAAAATAATTCAAAATACAAAATTTAATTTTGAAAAGTCTTTTCTAACCCTAATTTTCCTTAATACAATAGGTGTGTTTTCGAAAACATTGTCGAGTGTAAGACGAGTAAAATTCTAGCTGAGAGAGTAAAATAAAATTTAGGAATAGTGTCAAAAGAACGGAAATGACTACTAGCTAGTTTTAATCACAAAAACAGCTGATTACCTATCATACGTAAACAGCGCCAATTTTAATTTGCTAATTTGTTTTTGAAGTAAGCACAACATGAGCAAACAAGAAATGTAAATTTGACATTTGCTTATTCTTTTTGATGCTTATTCTTCTCGATGCTTGTTCTTATAATGCTGGAAGAAATTTTTCCAGCACACTGCGAGCAACTTTCGAGCTCGAGAGTGATTTTATACTTGTTTTTCTTCTCTTTTTTGAGCTAGAAAAAGTACGGAAATACGTTCTACCACATTGCAAGTTACTACAATCGAGTACAAAACAGACAAAAAAAAAGAAATTAACATTTATATAATAATACCTTCAACAGTTCTGTATTTGATTTTATAATTGTTTGTTCTTTAAATTAAGGTGTAAATTTTTCAATAAAATTTTCTTTTGCTTGCTTATTGTGTTCTTTATAGTTTCTAGAATAAACATACATGTTTTTAAATTGATATTAAGAAAAAAGAGAAGCTATAACGCTTTTCGTTAGCTGATGTCTAAGCTCCATACAACGAAAAAAACTTTAAACGCGATTTCCTCGAAACTCCTTTTTTTTAAACGATTCGATCAAGCGCGCCGGAAGCTAATTTCATCTGGGGCCCCCCCAGGCAGTTCAAATGGGGGTGCAAAAACAGTTCACCAAAATTTCTTCAAAGAAACATGAATATGAATAAATACATTTTTTATTTTAGTTTCAAAATAAAAAAAATATAAAACTAAATAAAAAAATATTAAAATTTCATTATTTTTAAAAGTTTTTAAAAGACTAGGTATATCTTTACATGGTTTAAATGCAATAAGGTACAAAAAGTTATATCAATTTAAATTCTTCCAAAATGTTTCTTTCTGTCCTTGCGAGAAACAAACTCTTTCACCACCTGCATTGAATTCAATTCTTCGGTTTTAACTTTGTGAATGTGTATAAGTGCCGCATGAGTGAGTCGTTTCTGTGTCATAGTTGCTCGAAGATACGTTTTAAGCCGTCGTAGTGCACTAAATGAACACTCAGATGTAGCTGCTGATGCAGGCACAGTCAAAACCAAAGCAACGAGTTCTCCAACTTCATTTAATAATTTTTTCAGTGTATCCGAATTTTTTTCAAATTGGAATTGTAGTAGAAACTTTACATTTCGTTCTATCTTTCTGCAAACACAGAGAAAGAAATGGTTATCCGAAAGCATGCTTATGAAGAAGAGAGAAAGAAGAGCAAAATATATAATACAAAAATATTATCGTTGTAAAAAAACTGATATTTTGAATAAGTTTTGAAGTTTTCTTTTTAAATTGTTTTTCTTGCTAAAAAAGTGGGGGACAACTGCCCCTTGCCCCCGCTTGCTACGCCAATGGATTCGATAGAAAAATCAAAATCTACTGCTTCAATTTCAATCAATCTTATTGCATTTTGTTCGTAATCTTGTCCTTTAAGCATCCCTCCTAAATTCAAGTACCTATTTTTTTTAAACAAAAAGTGTGCGAAAATCAACTTTTTACTTTTTACCCCAACTTTCACCATAATTAAAAAAAACCCCGGGGTCATGCGTAGGCGGATGCCGAATTAATGATCTATACTTTAAAATTACACTTGATTTATTTGTTTCGTTTCATTTTTAGCGCCCTCTATAAAAAAACTGAAAATTGTTTAAAAAAAAATTTTTATAAAGCATTTTTAATGTATAAACAACCTGTAAAAATTAAAAAAAATATAACTTCTTGTATCTAAAAAATATTTGAAAAAGCTGCTTTTTTCTTGTTGCACGAAAATAAAATTTTTATAAAATATTGTTAGTCATTAATATTATTTAAGTTTTTTTTTTGTTTATTAAAAATATGTTTTGTTTTGATGCTTTAAATTACTTACTTCTAAAACTTTTCAATCCCAGGATCGAAAAAAAGCTTCAAATACCTATTGAACTTCTTGTATTGATTTTGTTTTGCTCCGAAGTTCTGAATGAAACCTAGCCATATACTCCTGATTTACGATTTATATTGCATACTTTACTGACCACTTCCAAAAAACCAGTGCATACTTTCAGTTCCTATTTAATTACAAAGAAGCATTCATGTAACAAAACTTTATTTAATATGAAACAATTGTGTCATCAATCCAATTATTATTCTATATAAAATATATGAAAATTTTAAATTAATCTTTATGATAATTGTACCCCCCTCACCAAACATTATACATATATTTTAAATTGTTTTTAATTGATACGAACGCGTTGTAAGGAATGCTTTTAGGACGTTTTGCATCCTTTGGCATCTGCAATGAAAGAGTGCAGTCAATATAATAAGTTCAATCATAGATTATGAAAAAACATATATACTTTGGTATTAAATTATGTGTTCCTATTAAAATAAAATGTATTATTATACAAAAAAATTGTACATTTTAAAACAGATTTATGTTGGAAGAAAATGTTATGTTAATTTTGTACCCCATCTGGCTGTGCACCCGAGGTGGAAAGACCCCCCGTCCCTCACCTTGCTACGCTACTGGCTTTGCCTATTAATAGCTGAATTGTACTGACGAATTTGAAGGAAAAAAATTATGTCTTATTATATCGCTTATTTTCTTAAAGACCGTCATAACTCAAAAAACGTGTTTTTGCAGAAAATGCGTTTAAAGTTTTCAATTGCCTTGCACCTTGTAAGAAAAGCAAGAGGCATATCTTCTCACGCGAAGAGTATTCAAAATAGTAACTTGAAATTTTTAAATAATATGTATAAAGCATAATACTTATAAAGAACAATATTACATCATTACCCCAAAAATCGTGTTATTTGAGTTATGACGATCTTCAAGTAAATGCGCGATACGTATTTTAAGAAATGTGATGCCGTCTTAAAAGAAGACGAGTACTAAACCTTAAGTTTTAGATTATGTCTTACAATTGCTATTTTCTTGGGAAAAAGTAGAAAAGAAAAGCCGATGCCCAGTGGGGTATTGTATGGGCTTTCAGGCTTATAATTACTTCTTTTGATACTGATCTAAGGATAATAAAATTCTGCGTCAGTAACAATAAAAATTATTGACCTGGCATTACTAGTTGAAAAGTTTTACGTGGTTAAAAAAAAAGTTTTTTTGCTTTCGCTCGCACACAGTGAGATTTTTTTTTTTTTTTGATATTTTAAAGCATATGTTTATTATCAAAAAATTTTTGTGGAAAGTTTTTTTAAAGAACCTTTAACTTTAGGTAATTATGGATCTTACCAGTGCTGCGGAGTCGGAGTCGGTTGGAATTTTTGTGCAAAGGAGTCGGAGTCGGGAAAATTCATGACTCAAACTGCGGCAAAACAATCCTGAAAAATAAATAATATTTCGGATAGTTGTGTAAATTTTGTTAAAAACAGTATAAAGCAGTAATTTTTTTAATTTGCTTCACCCTGTGAAATTATTGACTACACTTTAAAAATGAAAAAAAAAAAATAAAAAAAATAAAGATGAAGATGAAGAAACATATTGTGATGCTAAAATAAGAAGTTTATGTGGAATGGATAAAATGCGTCATCAAGACCTAAATAGGCACCTTCAACGATTTCATCCAGAAATATTGAAAATTGTAATTGAAAAAGACAATAATGGCACTCCAAGTAGCAAGAAAAACCCTTTCAATCAAAAACCAATCATCGTTTGAAAAATTGTTTTTGTTTTTATTATTTAAACTGCTTATATTAAAGAGTAATTTTAATAAAATTATATTTTAAAAATTAAAATGATTTTTAATTATTTGGTGGGAGTCGGAGTCGAGTTTTTTGGTCCGACTCCGCAGCCTTGGTTCTAACTACATTTTTGAGTAAATGCTAAAAAAACTATTTTTTGTTTATTGAAAAATGTGTGAAAAAATTAAGTTTTTATGTTATTTAAGTGGAGTTATAGTGTTTTATTTTGTGCACTTTTGTCATCTAATTAAGATTTTTTTTAAATATAGACTGTCCATAATAAGTGTTAAAAATTTGGTTGTGCCATATTGTGCCTTTTCGGAATTATTAAACTTTTTGTTAGAGAACTCTATTCGCTATAATTAAAACAATCAAGTGCAGCCAACAACTATGTAAGGCAACGCAATTTTGTGTTTGCAATGTAATGCTTTTTTAATTCCCTTTTGTTTTTTATTCTTCTTAAGCTGTCGATGTTCGTGTGCGCTATAGGCTGCAACACTGACTTAGAAATATTACTTATTCTTATTCAGCATAATGTATTCATTATTTTAATAATGCCCTTTTAATATTTACTACTTTTACTACTTTATAACAAGCAATCCGCGAATATTATAAAGCAATCAGCTCCAGAAAGACTTAAGTGTTATTATTATATACAATCAGCTAAAAAAGATTACTACCCTTGACATGAGTGCATGCAAGTGTGTCAAACTTCAATCCAAGTAGATTTGCTAGCTTTATTGAACCATACCGCTAAACACATACTCTTGTCGTAAAAAGTTTCGTTGATAGTTTAGAGGATGCTGAACTAACATCTTATCTCTTAAATAGTTAACAACTGCATTCCTGAAATGCATGTGAGAATCTTAATATATAAAAGGCAAACACGCTGCTACGTGCCCAATATATCTCAAACTGTTCAGCCCGAAAGCATGCATATCTTAATACATAAAAGGCAAGAATGCTGCTCCGCACACAGTATGTCTTAAACTGTAATTATTTTTTGACATTAAAGTACTTTTACAAGACATACTGTTCTCAAAAATTTTCATCCTGAAAGTATGCACAGAAAATTTATTTGATACTTGTCAGTGACAATATTAGGTTTTTACAATAGTACGTTTTTGGTCTAAGTACCTTTTCAACACTGCTTCAATACGTAAAGTGTTATTTAAAGTGGTACATTTGTATATTTAAAAAATAAATTGAATAAAAAATCAAGCTCTAAAAAGAAAAAAAGTGCTTTCAGCAAATTGCTCCAAAAATGAAGTGTGCGGAAGAACTGTCGTAGGACAGGCTTTTATACTAGTTTATTTATAATTTGTAATAATGCTTGTGCTGTAGGCATGATTTTCCTTCAACTTCTCCAAATTCCTCACTCAGACAATATTTTACTATATTTATTATTTGTGATTTTTGTTAAATTTATGAAGGTTTTACTATTGGGATGACGTCATTTTGTATAGGAAGGTAGGCGAAATTTTCATTTGATTGTAAGTATTAAATTTCAAACTCAGTTCATAAAACTTTTATATTTTTTTTTCTATGGCTGAAAGTTTCGGCAAAAAAGGGGGTTTTTTAAAAAATTATTTTTCAACGCATGCCATTTTTTTTATTTGCGTTGGTTGAGTGCTCAACTACACCTTAACTCAAGAATGCACTTTGACTTTTTTACTTCAGAAGCTTTGTAAATACTGAAGGCGAGAAGCCAATTGCAACAATTTTTTAAGCACGCTAACTTCAACGCTCTGTAGAAAACTAACAACAACTATAAAGAAAAAAAATAATAATAATTCATGAATAATTACTTCATTAGGTAAAAAATTGGAATCATTAAAATTAATAATAATAGGTAAAAAAATTAATAAAAAGGTGTTTTTTAAAGCTACACACTGTAATAGTACCTTAAATGAAGTATTTTTAGCTTTTTTGGAATAATTAGGAATAATTAGGAATTCATTTTGGAATAATAACCAAAATTATGTTTAAATTACACTCTGATAAAAAATATTATTGCGCAAAGAGATTTGATTAAGTTTTCACTGATTTTTTTATTTTAACTTTTTTAATCCTTCATAGGACTTTTTATATCCTTTACGCTTTTATTTACATAACACAAAACAAAAATTATATTAAAATTTCAATCACATTTTCGGTACATTTCGTAACAACCTAGAGCGCAGCTAATTCTTTTGAGTTCCTTGAAATCCAAAACGCGTACTTGTTATTTTATCAAAAACAATGTTTTTTTTAAGCCAATAAAAATTTTCTTCTTCTTTATCTGTTTGAAACTTAAGCACGGGTAATCAATAAAAAATTGCCCTTATTTTTATTTGCTTTTTTTTGTGCGTATTTCGTCGCTGAAATAAACCAGTCGTAATTTGAATACAAACGTCTTTTTGTTGAAGCACGTTTTCGGTTTTTTTTTTTACTTTTTTTCTTATTTAGGCTGAAACAATATTATTGCCAACAAGTTTAAATAACAAAGGAAAAATTCAATTAAATGTAATCGAATATTTGTTGCTTGAATTAAAGTTTGGTGAGAGCTAATATTCAAGAAAATACTATAGCAATATAAAAAAAAATGTTTGGGACTCATTTTCATTATTTCTAAGACTCATCAAGTCCTGGCAATTGAAAAAGATTTTTGCTTGAATTTTTTTTCATTAAATTAAGGCTAATTATTGTTCTAATCACTTTTGAATACAGAAAAATAATACGAAAAACTTGTTCGTAATTCTTCGATTCTGGCTTATATCATCTGAGAAAAAAGCAAAAACAAAAACAAAAACAAAGGATTATAGCAGGATAATGTTCAACATTTAAACACAGATTTTGGGGATTTATGCAAAATTCAAATCAAGATTCTTACCGACAGTTTCGAAACATGTCAACAAATTTCTCTGCACTCCGCAAACAGCGTCGCTTTGGGTCATCAGCAGCTGCAGCATAAATCCTTGTTAAGACCCTCTTAAGACATATTATGCCCTGTTTATCATGCGCCTCTACTTTATGCTTCCTGTAGAACCTGGATTTCAGAGGCATTTAAGTGGATTAAGCGACTTTCATGATGTCTTAAATGTACGCTAGCAATAAAACAATTCAAGGATCTACGGAAAAACCTGCTAGCACTACAAGGAAATGATACAAAGCTAAAGAGAAAACATGTCTGGGGACAGACCGTGTTTTACAAGGCACGACTGTAAAACAATACAACCCAATATATGCAAATGTACTGCGAAGGCAGAAAAGGAAAGCACAAAAACAACAGCAAAAACCAATTTCAGTTTAAAAATGACGACAGGGAAGATTTCAACATTTTATTGATTATCCATTCTTGCAGCTTCTTCAGTTTCAGTTTCGGTTTTGATTCTGGTTTCATTTTCAGCGCATTGCTTAAGAGGCTGCTTCTGCTATTGAGCCGCTTAATAACTGCTTTGAGTGGCGAGTGGACGAGTAGACATAAAATATGCCACCCACTGTTGATGTCGATGACGCCCACTTTGACGACGACAGTCTGTGAACTAGGTACAGTCGAAGGACTCCACCCCCTGGAGAGCGATTTGTAATTGTAATTTTCTGTTGATGCTTGCGCTTTTTCCGGCTTGCGTACGTCGTTTCAGCAGGAGTTCCGTTGTGCCGCCAACAATAGCGGGATAAAAAATGGAAAATCTGTTGATGTTGCATATTTCCGCAAAAGTTGACACTTTAAAATTCATTAGTATAATAGTGAAATTTTAGAGGGGAGTCCATGTTTCTTAATTCTCCCGAAATTGTTAGCAGCTTTTGGGTGGATATGGCTTTGGAAGATATAAAGGGCTGAAAAATGCTTGTAAATTTTTTTATATATTTGTATTTTTAAAATTTACATTTTACAATATATTAGTATGTATCAGGGTGGACTTATTTAAAAAAGAAAATTATTTTAATTCAACTTTATGACTCGAATCTAATGTTTCGAATTTTTTTGTTCCTGTTATGGAATAGGCAATTTTTTATTTTATTTCATATGGGCATTTCCGCCAAAAGGTCTACCACGAAATGTTACTTAAAATTTGTTTAAATTTCCATAATAGAGAAAAATGTTTAAATTTATATTGTGAGAGTACTGAGAGCTGATCTCAATTTGAATTTAAAAAAATGGCAGCAAACATGATGAATGGCAACAAAAGTTAAAAAATGGTGACAAAAGTTGAAAAATTTTAACAAAAGTTGCAATTTTATAAGTATAATAAATGCTCGTATAATACAAAGTTTAATTAAATTTTTTTCAGTTTTAGATTGTAACGGTCCTGAATTACACTTTACATGTTTTTCTAGTTCAATTAAATAAATAAAACTATAAAAAAATATACACTGCTTTGAAGGAAAAAAATTTGTCACATAACGTATACCACGTAACGTATCATACTATGGTTTGCATAAAAATAATTAAAAAGTTTTTTTAACGAAACAATAATGAATATGTAGCAATATTATTCCAGATTATATTAAAAAAATTTCATCAAAAAACTCATGCAAACTTCGCAGATTTTTTCGTTTATATTGATGCAGGTAAAAACCACTTCTATTTTATGTTACGTAACGTATCATTTTTGGTGGCTTCTATCTGAGAGCTGAACTTTTGACAACTCTTAGCTTTTACATCTTGTATAGTGCGCTTAGTAAACTATTGAAAAATCATAACAAGAAAACTGTACGTTTAATTTTTCTTTGTTTTTCTACTCTTTAAAGTCGTACGATTGTCACGTGCGTAGCTACGGAAATGTCCATATATAATAATATAAAACTTTGTTTAAAAGCCTTAGTTTCACTTTTTGAATACAAATTTTCTTAACGGAAATTTTTTCGCGTGGATTTTGTCGCGTGAGTTACGTACGGCAAGCATTTTTTTTTAAACTCAATACATTTTTAAAAAGGCAAAGTTACCGGTAAAGTGGGCTTATTATGAAACTTCACAGTTGTCTCATTATTTAAAAATTAAAAGCAAAAACAAGTTATGTCTATGGGAAATTTCGCTGAATTTTTACAACCTAACTTTGCTTGTAAAAGACACATTCTTTTTTGTCACGTGAGTTACACCCAAATTTACCATTGCTATTCTTAATAAGTTACTAGAACGACAATTTTGGTAAATAACACCATAATACTTCTTCTAAGACATATGAGAATAAATTTCTTTTTTACATTATTAACATAAACTTTTGAGAAAGCGAACCTTAAAGACGTACGCATGTCGCGTAGGTTACGTTAGAAATGCCCGCATATTTTTGTCTCAAAGAACTGCAAGAAATTAATTAATTTTGACTCCAGTTAAAATCTATTGAGCAGGAACCTCAAGTAACCATTATTGCAATCAATCACTCATTCTAAAAAAATTATTTTTAAACGATATTTTTTCGTCCAGAAAAAACAATTTTTTTTTTGCTGTTTTTTCACTCAGAAATAAAAAGACATAATTCGTCGATATGTTGTCAATCTAAAATAAAAATCGATATTAGGACTCTGACCGAAAAATTAATACTTTTAAATAAAAGTGGTGCTTTTGGAAGTAAAAAACTTTTCGAAATTCGTACATAAGGTTCGAAATCAGCGACCCTTTAAAACTGCCAGCACATTTACAAAGAGTATAAAAAAAACACATTTTCAGGGTCAACCCCAGTATCAAAAACTTTTTGAAATTTTTAACATCAGGTTTGAAATCAGCGACCCCTTACTGCTAGCACATATACAAAAAGTATAAAACAAAACAAAAAAATATTTTTAGGGTCCACCCTAGTGTCAAAAATACGTTTTTCAAAATTTTAACATAAGATTCGAAATCAGCGACCCCTTAATACTGCCACTACTTACACAAAAAGTATAAATCGAAAATTACATTTTTAGGGTCCACCCTAGAGTCAAAAAACGTTTTGAAAAACTATAATCAGATTCGAAATCAGCGACCAGCACGTTAACAAAGATTATAAAGAAAAAAAAAACCTTTTTAGAGTCCACCCTAGTGTCAAAAAACTTTTTGAAATTTTAACATCAGGTTCGAAATCAGCGATCTCTTATACCGCTAGCACATATGCAAAGAGTATTTTTTTTTTTAATTCTAAAATCAGATTAGAAATCAACGGTCAGCACGTTAACAAAGATTATAAAGCAAAAAAACACCTTTTTAGAGTCCACCCTAGTGTCTCTTATACTGCTAGCACATATGCAAAGAGAATAAAACAAAAACACAAATTTTTAGGGTCCACCCTAGTATAAAAATTTTAAACTCTAACAAAGGATTCGAAATCAGAGATCAGCGCATCTACAAAGAGTATAAAAAAATAAAACACATATTTAGGGTACACCCTAGTGGCAAAAAACTTTTTTTAAGTTCTATCAGATTTGAAATTAGCGACCTCTTAATAGGTACTGCCATTAAATACCCAAAAATTATAAAACACAAAAACACATTTTTAGGGTCCACCCTAGTGTCAAAAAACTTTTTGAAATACTAACATAAGATTCCAAATCAACGACTACTTACACAAAGAAAATAAATCGAAAATCACATTTTTACGGTCCACCCTAGAGTCAAAAAACTTTTTGAAATTCTAAAATCAGATTCGAAATCAGCGACCAGCACGTTAACAAAGATTATAAAGCCAAAAAACGCTTTTTTAGAGTCCACCCTAGTGTCAAAAAACTATTTGAAATTTTAACATCAAGTTCGAAATCAACGACCTCTTATACTGCTAGCACATGTGCAAAGAGTATAAAACAAAAACACACATTTTTGGGGTCCACCCTAGAGTAAAATTTTTTAAAAATTCTAACACAAGATTCGAATTCAGCGATCAGCGCATCTACAAAGAGTAAAAGAAAAACACATTCTCAGGGTCCACCCTAGTGTACAAAAAACTTTTTTTAAATTCTAACATCAGATTCGAAATCAGCGGAACCCTTTAATGCTGCCAGCACAAACACAAAAATTATAAATTAAAAAAAAACATTTTTTGGATCCACCCTAGTATCAAATAACTTTTTGAAATTTTTTAAACTCTAACAAAAGATTCGAAATCTGCGGTCAGCGCATCTATAAAGAGTACAAAAAATAAAACACATATTTAGGGTACACCCTAGTGGCAAAAAACTTTTTTGAAGTTCTAACATCAGATTCGAAATTAGCGACCTCTTAATACTGCCAGTACATATCCAAAAATGATGAAATCAAAAAACCATTTTTATGGTTCACCCTAGTGTGAAAAAAACTTTTGTAAATTTTAACATCAGGTTCGAAATCAGCGATTTCTTATACTGCTTATACATATGCAAAGAATATAAAACAAAAACACACATTTTTGGGGTCCACCCAAGAGTAACAATTTTTTAAAAATTCTAACATAAGATTCGAATTCAGCGATCAGCGCATCTACAAAGAGTATAAGAATAACACATTCTCAGGGTCCACCCTAGTATCAAAAAACTTTTTTTAATTATAACATCAGATTACACTGTATTACACATATTTGGGGCAGATTCCATTCCTTAAAACTTAATTGCAACAAAGATTCTCACGTGTAATTTAAAACAAACACACAAAAATAACGAATGCGTTATAACGAAATTTCTACGTGTCAGAAACAGAGAAACACGTAGAGAAAGTTAAAAAGAGAGTTGCCCACTCGCCTACTCGTTTGTTAGTATGCTTGAATCTCAATAATCGCACGTGCACACACAGCACACTCTCCTGCTACCCAGCAAACCAAAGTTTCCGAATTCGTAACGAATTCGTTATGAATTTTTCAAAATCATTCCGAGTTCGGCATCCGAATTTATTCCGATTTCGTAACGAAAATCGTATGAAGGGGTTGATACGAATTCGTAACGAATTGTCGTAACGAATTAGGAAAGAATTTTAGTAACAAATTCGTAACAAACTCGTAACAAATTCGTGAAGAATTGGAGTATCGTATTCGTAATGAATTCGTAAACAATTGAATTATCGTTTTCGTAACGAATTCGTAACAAACTCATAACAATTTCTTAACGAATTGTAGCACCGAATTCGTAATGAAATGAAGCATCAAATTCGCAACGATCTCTTAATGACTTTTGTACCGTATGAAATACAAAATGAAATAACAATTTCGAATCAAAGTTTAGTTAATCAATCATGCCAAAAATTACAGATCCTTTGCAACTACTATTATGGAACAAATATAAATGTGAATTTGACATTTCGTTTGTATTTGCATCTGTAAAAATTAAAATTAAAACCATCTCTAGTATTATCTGTTTTAAAGAAAAGTTGTTTAAAACTAAATTTTTTTACAAATGGCAAGTTATTTAAAAATAGGCTCAAGGCCTACCAATTTTTTTCAACTCGAAATATTTAAAACACCTCACAATTTAAATTTGTAAATTTGATTTCGGAACTCTTTCAAATTATTCGAAAATGTTCTGAAATTACTGTTGCGAAATAGTTACGAATTCGTTAAGAATGCCTGAAATAGTTACGAACTAATCGGAATTCAGACAAATTCGGAAACTTTGGTTTGCTGGGTAGTTTGTAATCTGCTCGATACTTGCATGTATACACACACAGCAATCTCACTGTTACGTGACAATTTATACCAAATCACACCACCCGGAAGCCCCGTAAATGAACTTCGTTCCAAAACTTCGTTCCAATTAATTTGTACTAAATAAAAATAGATCTTTTATCGATCAAATGATACACCTAAAAGCATAATTTCTTAGAAACAACATCGATCAATATTAAAATGAATCAATAACTGAAATTTTTTGCCAGATGTAAAAATCATTTTATTACACTGTGCAACACATTTTTCTAACGGAAAAGAGGACAACACAGGCTTAGCTAGTTTTGAAACTCATTATTGTGACTTGGTTAGTGTTAAAACTAGATTGGTATACCTTTTTTAAACTAGAAAAATGGACTTGGCCAATTTTGATATTAAGTAATTTATCATGATCCAATGAAAGATGTGTGACTTGACCAGTTTTGAACCAAATCGGTTTAAAAAACTTACTGTTTTTAAGAAATAATTAAGAAAATAGTTGATGCTTGGCCCATAATTTTTTAAAACAAATAGAAATAAAAAAAAATATTCCCGAATTTTTTCGAGCTATTGAAAAGTAAATTGCAATAACTTTTTATGCATGGTTTTTGATATAAAAATAAAAAAATACATAACCTTGACTTTCAGTCCCTGATTTTTATTTTCAAGTTTAACAAAAAAATTAAATTTATATACAATATGAAATTTTTCTAATAAAAATTTAAGACTATAATAAGTAAAAAATCTTGTTTCTACACGCAGAATTCTTTTTTTTATCTGATGAAAAAATAGATTTTCGGTAAATTATTCTTCTAATGCTTTCGCAGGAAAAAATTTACTTGGGGTAAAAAAATAATTAAATTAAAATTAAAATCGCTATGACAAGCTCTCGAGTTGTTTATAAATTATTTTTGGGAAACTAACTGCTTCATTTCTTTTTTCCTGGAATATGGCAAATATGTATTTTTCCCATTCCAAAAAAAATGCATTTTTATTCCTTCTTTGTGCATATTTCAAACGTAAAGTGATATCAATTTATTTAAATAAAACAAAGGCAATAAACATGTCCATGACGAAACTCTACAAGAAATTTTTCTACCATTTTAATATGACTGTCTCATATTCTAAATCTTCAATTTTAATAGTATTAAAAACTGATTCAAATGTCAACATTCAGCACTCAACAATAAGAAGCACTTGATAAACATTTCGGCAAATTGTAATACAATTACACTAAAAGCCCAGTTCAAAATGATTCCCAGTCATAAAAGTGCTCGACAAGAGGTCCTTAAATGTAGCAATGATGCCAACATAACACGAGCTAGAATCACTCGTTATTGCAAAACTAAGCACAATGGACAACATGCTGAAGCACTTGACTAAATTTGCTACAGGATAAATTGAAAAAAACGGGAATTTCGTAATGGAATTGATATCCCCAAAAGAAAAGAACAAACAACAAGCAGTTGTGGTGAATTAAATGACATATAAAAATACGCTGTAAAAAATTAAAAGTGAACCTAACTAAGCTGGAAAAAGAATACACCCCGCTTCCCTTCTAATACACCATATCAGCAACACTGGTCGTTGACCATTAAACGCCTTGATGCTGGGACACCCTAGACAGAGTGGCCACAAATGTGCAATTTAGTTAATTGAAATGTGCGGCCAGGACGCCGCAACACTTGAGCATGTTTTCAGGATTACTGGCAAATATAGTAAACGGTCACTCACTCCGGTCAATATTAAACTGGATAGTAAAAAAAATTATTATGGTGTTTACATAACGGTTTATTTTGGCATGGTTATCTTTGGCAGTGTTGCCAACATTTAAGCGACCGAAATGGGCCAATTCCCAAAGAAGTTTCTTCACCATTCCCCCAGCTTTTTCCCCATCCAACAAGTATCGCACTGCTTGTGGCTTGTGCGATAAGAATGCAAAGTGCGAAAACGTGTGGTGAAAGTGTAAATAAAGCACAACAAATAAACGACTATAAAAACGACAAATATAACAAACAGTCAACATTCAAGAAAAACGCGCTTAAAGCAAATGCTAAACAAATTGAAATGAAACTGCAAAGAAAATCGGTTGTGCATTATATTGCAAAACAGAAAATAAAAAAAAAATAAAAAATCCTTCAATAAAAATCTTGGGCACGTTTTGCAGTTCTTTCACCCGCTGTGCTCTCAATGTATCTAGCTGAGATCGGGCGCTGTGGGATTACGTGGATTAGGTTGGAAAATGTTTTTCCACAAGCATTTAAAAGCTCTTCGTGTACACGATGTTGCCACCTTTGACGTAGGACAAATTGTTTGCAAATTGAAAAGGTGCTTCATTTGTCGCAGGTGTAAATTAAGATTTATCATTTTGAAAATTGAGTTTGTGTGAGAAATTTTATTATTGAAGGGGAATTTCAAAATCTGTGGGGAGTTCCTAAGGGTAAAAGTGTTGTTATTATTATTAAGTGCTAAAATTAGTAGGAAATGTGTTTTTAAAGGAGTATAAAAAGTTCAAGTAATATATAAAATGACAGTTGTTCAGTTGAAAACTTTGAAAACATCTTTCCAATGCTGTTAAATTTCAAAGTTAAACAACTTTGTAAAATAAATATTTGTAAAGGTTAGTTTTATCCGGATGCCTCCTAACGGAGGCTCACATAGACCAATTCTGATCCTTAGTGGTACCGGTAGCAATCAAGGGAACCTTTAAAGTTATTTAAGTAAAGTCTGTAAAGATTTGCGTTGAATTCGCAAATCTTAGGAGGGATTCGAGAGATATTTTCGCTACATCTTTTAGTGACAGGAACGTCGATCAGCCAAGGTATTTTAGTCTTGATCTGAGTTGGGCGAGGAATGTGCGTAGTAGGTGCTTCAGGGTCTCCTCCGTGCCTGGTTCCGTGCAGTTGTCATCCGTGGTGATGCCCAGCTTCCTCGCGTGGACCGCCGCCATGCAGTGAGTATACCCACTAGTGTCCTGGAATATCTGCACGGGCGTACCAAGATGTTTTTCGCATTGTGCATTGCACATGATTTTTTAAATTAAGCACGATGTCGTATCTCTCCATCTACGATTTACTGCTTGTGTGGATCTTTTTTTCAGGTTCTTGTACAACTCTTGTAGCGGAGTAAGTACATGTTCTGCAAATTATGATACCAGCCTAGCACCCTTCTTTGATAGACCGTCTGCCATCTCGTTCCCCTCAACGCCCTAGTGGCTAGGGACCCAGTGGACGCGCACTCTCTTCCAGGCTCATAGTACATCTATTTCATCTCTGACAGCCAGTACATTTTTGGACTTAATTGTAGCAGATCGCATGGATCTAATTGCCTCTTGGCTGTCGACGAAAAATATTTGTATTTGTTAAACCAAAAACAGAAAAATCGAAAATGTCCTAAAATTTTCTCAAAAGAAATAATAAATTGTATGTCTAGTTCTTAACCCATTAAAGACTGCTCATAGATTCCGCCGTACGATTTTTTCAAAATTTATCAGGAAGCTTATATAGGCCATAGAAGTTGATTTGCAAAATTTCAGGTTTGTAACTATCACCGTATTTGAGATCTGCATTGTGTATTTAAATACCCAATCGGCTAATCTGGGTTCTTGGTGTTAATAAAAATTTGCATATATGGCAGCATTCTTATGTCATAATGAACACCTGATAAATAGAGGATACTATACGCAAACTGACCACGAATTTTATTTATTTATTTATTTATTTATTTATTTATTTGTACTTCATCAATGGAATAGTTTCCTTACTGACTACAATTAACAAACGAGAAAAATAAATTAAATTAAATTTCAATAAAATTAAAACAATAATACTATAACTAAAAACAAATACTTTTAAACAAATTAACGATAAAAGCTATTTAACAAATTTTTTAAAACCAATTTTGAGCATGAGAAATCAATTCAATTTCTTTAGACACTCTGTTAAATTCAATTAAGGCACGATTTAGTGGAGCATTTATAGCGTAGTTAGTTCTCAGCATTCCGATGTAAAATAAATCGTAGAAACGAAGATTTCTTATAGGAATATTAAAATTAATCACCCCTAAAAGACGCGGACAATCAATAGCACCACTAACAAGATCAAAGATGAACATTAGGGAAAGCATTATTCTTCTACTTTGCAATGTTTTTAAATCTATAAGTGAACATCGAACATTATGTGAGGGAAGAGGATCAATAGGATATAAAGATCTTAAAGCGTAACGGGTAAAGACTTTTTGTAGCCGCTCGAAGCGATTAATATGGAGAGCATAAAATGGATTCCAAATCAACGAGGCATATTCCAGTCTAGATCTAACTAAAGAAGTATAAAGAGTTTTATGCGTGTATGGGTCCAAAAAGGCGGTACTATTCCGCCGAACAAAAGCCATCATAGCATACGCTTTCGAGATTATAAAATCAAAGTGATTTGAGAATGTTAATTTGGTATCAAAAATGACACCTAAGTCTGAAGTTTTCTCAACTTTTTGCAATACAGAGGTACCAATGTGATAACACGTATTTAAGATGTTTTGTGACTTGGTAAACGTTACTTGAAAGCATTTATTAATATTAAGTGGAAGACGATTTTTTTGGCACCACGCATAAACATTAGACAATTCAACCTGTAGATAATCCGAATCAGATTGATTTTTAACTGCAATGTATATTTTAAGGTCATCTGCATATAAAAGGAAATTAGCTTTAGAAAAACACGAACTTATATCATTTATGAACAATATAAATAACAGAGGTCCCAAAATACTCCCTTGAGGAACCCCAGATGAAGCAAGGTAAGGTGCAGATTTACCATTATCAACAACAACAGTACAAGATCTATTTGTTAAATAAGAACGTACCCATTGCAATAGATTAGAATGAAAACCCAATTTAGCTAACTTTAGTAATAAAATACTGTGAGATACTTTATCGAATGCTTTAGAGAAGTCGGTATAAATTGTATCAACTTGACATCCATTTCGAAAAGCCGCAATACAATCATCAGAAAAAATAGCAAGATTAGATACAGTTGAACGTCCAGTGACAAATCCATGTTGATTAGGACAGATCCAGCGCTTAGCTACAAAATAGAGCTTGTCTTTAATGATGCCTTCAAAGAGTTTCGAGAAAGTACACTCTAAAAAGTAAATGTAAATTTACTATAATTACTATAGTAATTTTTTGTTTAAATTCCAACTGATGTATAATTTTACTATAAATCTTATATTGATCTTTGAATATTTACCATTAAACACTATTCTTAGCAAAATTAAGCAATAGAAGTTCAATTTTGTTGCAATATCAACTGCAATGCCTTATATTCCTACATAAATTGAAGTAATGAAACAGATGTTGAATATTCAACATATACAATATTTTCAACAGATGTTCAGTCAACTCTGTTTGTCAACGTGAACGGATATCATAATGTAAGAGTTATATGGTTTTTTATTGAAAAAATTGTAGTAATAACTCGATTTTTATTAAAAGTTTTATTATGTTGTAGTATGTTGTACAACACAACACAATAGGTATATATGAGCAATATGTTAATAATTCAATAAAAATCTAGAAAAATACCTGTGTATCATTTGTTATTCTCTTTTGCATAGCATCGACAGGAATTTCTGTATGCAAGTGTTTATTCCTCATTTTGCTGTTAAAAGTGCCAATTTAATGAAGGAATAAGCAATAAAGATAAATTAAACTTATTTCTGCACGTACCGTCAATTGTGAAGTTTTAAGAAATATTAAATTGTGTTTTAAACCAAGAATGTCAAAACTAACAATGTTGCATTTACTATAATATCAATATAAATTTAATTGATTACATACATCGCAGTAAAAATAAATTCAAGTTGTTCAATTTTACTATCATGAGAATAGTAATTTTGTTATGATACTACATAAATAATAGCAATTGATGTTTAATTTTGCTGCAATATCAATATTTTTTCATTCATATTGCTACATATTTAACTCAAATTTAAACACTTTTTGTTGAATTTCACTACAAGTCAATAGTAAACAATATGTTTAATTAAATAAGGGTTTGTAAATTTACTATAGCATCGGCCGCAAAACTGTTGCCTACAAGTGTTGTAGTAAAATTCAACAAAAACTTTTTAGAGTGTAGATAGTTTAGAAATTGGCCTATAGTTAGATACATCATTTTTGTTACCGTTTTTTAATATTGGTGTTATTAAAGCAACCTTCCAGTCATCAATAAAGTTACCCGTAGCAAGAGATTTGTTTAAAATGGCTTTAATGGGTTCAACTAATCCTAAACAATTTTTTAACAAAAACGCAGATATACCATCAATATCTGTCTTCATTGATGGTTTTAAAGAATTTTTCCCTCGATCTTTCCATTTACTAATTTTCTACATAGCTTTATATATATATTTTGTCATTTTTAAAAATCACACATCTTCGATCTCGAAAAGGAACATTTAATTGTATGAATTTCGTTTCATATTGTAAAGATAATAAATAGTTATTGTACATTTTTCCGTAATGCTTAAAAAAATTTATTTTGATATCTCCTTCCACTTTTTCGAGATATGGCCTTTTTCGTAAACACTGTTTTATGGGTATTTAAATACCCATTAATCATTAATGGGTTAATTGTAGTTTCTTCAATATCGATTTCGCTCAGAGACCGTAACGGTTAAATTTTTTTCAAAAAAATATCGTTCTTTTTTGACCGAATTTATTTCGAGCAAAATTTGACTTTTATTTTTTTGATTATAAATAAAAGATAAAATTTTACTTTTATTTTTTTAATCAAAATAGTTATTTCTTCGATCAAAAATAAAAGTTAGAATTTAACTTTCATTTTTTCGATCAAAAATAACAGTTAAAATTTGATTTTTATTTTTCGATCAAAAATAAAAGTTCAAATTTGACTTTTATTTTTCCGATCAAAAATAAAGATTTAAAAATTTACAATGCTCATTCTAATTAACTTTAATTATAGTTTACATTTTTAAAACAATTAATAGAGCACATTTTTCATTCATTTACAGCTATATTGGTAACATTTTTTAAAAACAAAATCATTGCTGCGGCCCTGTAACAGACCTGTACATCCCGAATAAGTTCCTAGTTAAACACTTCATGGTCCATTTACACCAAATAAATATTTTTTGCATAATAGTCACAAATTGATGATTTGAAGACAGAAAGTGAAAAATAACTGGAGTTTTTTTGCTAATCATATAAAGTTCGTATTCGTAAAAAAAATATGATAAAAAAATTATGTGCAAAAAAACAACAAAAAATTAAAACTAATAAATTCAAAATGTTGTGTAAAGGTCACAACTGAGTATAGCATGTATGTGATGCATGTATATTGGCAGCAACCTACTCAATGAATATAAACTCCGAAATCAAAGAGAGATAGCCTATAGCGAAATTCTTTGCTAATGTTAGTATATTTGAATATTTTCACGCGATATTACTGAAATGATAATATACTTTTATTCATACTTAAAAATATATTTCGAAGAATTGACTTCGTCGACGCATAGCGCTATGACAGCAAGAAAAAATATGCATAGCATTGTTGTTGATTGCTCACGTCAAAAGATATCAAGGCTGTTGCTGGTGTGTGTATTTTGGTGGTATTTTCTCGTTGGCTTCAACACATGCTGTTATTTTCATTTTCTAACTCACTGCCACAACATATCCCAGTAGTTCCAGTCTTAAAGAAATCTCAAATGAATCATGTATGATTTTTCTTGATCCTTGACGAAACATGCTGATTTGGCCATACATTTCATTGACGAAAGCTTCATATAAATATTCCAAATTCGTGCAAGACGCAATGCAGAAACGTCGAGATTTATCATGCACGAATCCAATATCGAAATATTGAGTAAGTTTCGTTAACGAAAAGTAGATAGGAATATAAAGAAAATTCGTCAAGGAATTAAAATTGAAAAGTGTAATAAAATTCGTGAAGGAATGTTATGCCGAAACGTTGAAAAAGTTTCTTCAAGGAACCATAGCGGAATTTTTCCGAAATTTCATTAACGACTGATATACGAAACGTTTGGATTTATCGTGCACAATATCGAAATGTTGAGGAAGTTTCGTTGACGAAAAATAGAAAAAATGTAGGGTCAATGTAGGACGACGGACAGGTATGTTCTGTATTCCATTTTCGAGTGGAAGTGAAATTGAATCAAAATTTCATTCGCTGATTATTGATTACAAACCTTTTTTTCGTTTTGTATTAATCTATTTATTTAATTTATTAATTTATGTATAGTATTGACGAAAAAAAATTTTCTTTAGACAACCAAATATCGAATGAAATTTCTATTCAATTTCACTTCCACTCGCAAGTGGAATGCAGGACATTCCAGTGAAACATAAAAAAATTTCATCAACGAGGCTCCTCAAACTTGAGTAAATGAACAAAAAAATTCAACGTTAAGAAATGTTTGTCCTGTGTTATGATAACATGTTGGCAATAACATATAGGCTTCTCTTCAAAATAATTTATTAAAATTCATACTATAATAGTTCATTGAAAATTCAAGTTTTATTTATAAAATATTTGGAAAAAAAATTTTTAATTTTAATTTGAGCTTAACAAAAATAAAGATATTAAAAACATTTGTATTGAGAAAATACAGGAATATGAACTTTTTAATAAAACAAAAACATAACTGAAAAACTCTTTAAGAAATAAAGAATTATATATATATAGTTATGGTAAAAATAAATATATTATTGAGATATTATCCAGCTAAATAAAAATAAAGTTAATAAAAAGATTTGTACTGAGAAACTTGAAGTTGCTGTAATAGAGTGGAAAAAGTTAGGCGCTGACAACCGCTGCTTTGCATTATATTTTGTCTGAATTTTTTTTAAGTCCAGCAGCTCATGCAGAAACTTCCTTTAAGTAATCATCACGAAAAGTTCGTCACTGAAGCCACGAAGTACTGGGATCATATTGGCTTATGCTTTTCTCCGATTTTTGCTCCTCTCAAAAAATCTGAATATTTAGACAAAAAAAAAAAAAAACAAGAACAACCTCTTTATCTAAGCATTCAAAATTTTGAGCGAATTTTGAATTGTAAAATCACTTTTTATAAATTGTGTAAAATTAAGCTTTGTAAGCCACTCTTAACCCTTCAAGAGAACACCTTCATTTTATATCATTGCAGTGGGAATGGAACGTAAAATATGGAAAATTACGAAAATGAAAAAATTATATCGTCTGTTGCTGGCATGGTATTAAATTTTGAAACTAAGAATGGGTAAACTTACTGCAATTTTTTCAAAAGTTTAAAAAATTACCTTTCCAATGATCTGCCAATGATATTTATGAAAATCGAATTTAAATTGACTGAGCTAAGTACGTTGTCTCAAAATCAGAGCTGTAAAATTGGCATTCATATTCAGAATTTTAAATACAACTGAATAACTACATAAGAATGCATTCAATGAATGCAAAATTGATTTATAAATAAAATTTTGATTTCACATTCATTTTAAAAAAATGATTAATTATTCATTTTAATTATTTTTTTTTTGTTATTCAGAATAATAAATAATTTTTTATTCATTTGAATGCTATTCACAAAGAATACAATTCACAAAGAATTTCAAAATTTTCTATTATTCTATTTTTAATCATTATTAATATTTTATTCGTTATTCAATTTGTATTCATTATTCTTTTGTTATTAATTTTTCATGCTTTATTCATGAATCATTTTTTATTCATTATTCATTTGTTATTCATTATTCTTTTTTATTCTTTATTCATTTTTTATTCATTATTCATTTGTTATTCTTTATTCATTAATTAAGCATTTTAGTGTTAAGCCATAAAAAAATTAATAACAAATGAATAAAGAATAAAAAATGAATAATGAATGACAAATGAATAATGAATAATGAATAAAAAATTAATAATGATTAAGAAATGAATAATGAATAAAAAATGAATAATGAATAAAAAAGCAATAATGAATAAAAAATTAATAAAGTAAATTAAAATGAATAAAAAGTGAATAATGAATAACAAAAGAATAATGAATAAAACATTAATCTATATAAATAAAAATCAAATGTCGTTCGTTGGTAATTGCATCAGTTGAGAACGGCTGAACCGATTTGGATAATTTTTTTTTTAAATGTTCGTAATAGTCCAACTTAGGTTTTTAAGGAAAGAAAAATTGACCACGCCCACTTTGCGCCCACTTTTTTTGATTTATCTAAAATCGGAAAACGGCTGGACCGATTTGGATAATTTTTTTTTTAATGTTCATAGTAATCCAATTTAAGTTTTGTCGGAAAGAAAAATTGACCACGCCCACTTTTGCGCCCACTTTTTTCAAATTATCTAAAATCGGAAAACGGCTGGACCGATTTGGATTATTTTTTTTTAAATGTTCGTAGTAATCCAATTTAAGTGTTTACTGAAAGAAAAATTGACCACGCCCACTTTTGCGCCCACTGTTTTGATATCTATATATAAAATTAAGTGGCAAAACTTCCTGTTCGCATACTCCTAGACGGCTTGCCCGATTTCAATGAAATTTTCAGGGGTGATTGGGGTCTGTGTGGAGGGTGCACATAAGAAATTGCATGTGTGTATCTTTGCAGGTTTTGTACCACACCCCCTTTTGTCGCCCACAAATCAATAAAAATGCTGTATTTAAGACGGTTTTGGTCGTATGAAATTAAAATTTGGTAAATAAGTTCGTATGATAACTATAATTAACTTTGAAAAAATGGGCGTGGTCACAATTCATCTACGCCTACTTTAAAGAAAATATCAAAATACTTCGAAACCATTGGTCCGATTGAGCTCAAATTTTGTAAGTACGCTTTGCTTTGAGTACGAGATGGTTTAAGGGGCAATGCCACACCCCCTTTTACCTCCCACATATAAATAAAAAATTGTTGTTATCGAATAGCTTTAGTTAGAGTTATGGGTCGCACAGCTTAGAAATTCGGTATTCGACCACAATTTAGACGTACCGTTTCTGTGATGAAATTTTATGGGAGTGGACAAAGGGGAGGGGCACCTCCGATACAACCCAAATTTGTGATATCGAATAGCTTTGAAGTTATAGGAATTCATCTTTGGAATTCAGTTTTTGACCTCAATTTACACATGCAGTTTCAATGGTTTTATTTTATGGGCGTTGGACAGGGAGGCGTGACATCTCCCTTACAACCCAAATTTGCGATATCGTATTGCTTTGAAGTTATAGGTTGACAGCGTAAGAATTCGGTATTCGACCTAAATTTATACATGCATTTTCAATACTTACATTTTGTCGTCGTAGGGCAAAGGGGAGTGGCACTTCCCATACAACCCAACTTTGTGCTATCAAATAGTTTTAGAGTTATAAGTCGTACAACGCCGAAATTCAGTATTCGACCTCAATATACACATGCAGTTTCATTGATTCAATCTATGTTCATTGGTAAGAGGGGCGTGGCACCTCCCATTTAACGTAAATTTGCGATATTGAATATCAGCGTCAGAATTCAGTATTCGGCCCCAATTTATACATGCAGTTTCATTAATTACATTTTGTGGGCGTACGACAAGGGGGCGTGAAACCTCCTATTTAACCCAAATTAGAGATATCAAATAGCATTGGGGTTATAGGTCTCACAGCTTTGGAATTCAGTATTGGACCTCAATGTACACATGCAGTTTCATTGATTACATTTTATGAGCGTTGATCAAGGGGGAGTGGCACCTCCCATACAACGAAAATTTGTGATATCGAATAGCTTTGTAGTTCAAGGTCGCACAGCGTCGGAACTCAGTATTCGACCAAAATTTACGCTTGCAGATTTACTGATAAAATTTTTTAGAGTTTGTCGGGGGGGCGTGACACCTCCAATTTAACCCAAATTTGCGATATCGAATAGATTTGGAGTTATAGGTAACTCAGCCTCAAAATTCAGTATTCGACCTCAATGTACTCATGCAGTTTCATTGCTAAAATTTTATGGGCGTAGGAAAAAGGAGAGTGGCACCTCCCATACAATCAAAATTTGTGCTATCGAATAGTTTTGGAGTTATATGTCGCACAGTTTTGGAATTCGGTATTCGACCTCCATGTAGACATCCAGTTTAATTGATTACATTCTATTAGCGGTGATGAAGAGAGAGTGGCACTTCCTATACAACCCAAATTTGTTATATCGAATAGCTTTGTGGATATAGGTCGCACAGTCTCAGAATTCAGTATTTGACCTCAATTTAGACATGCTGTTTAACTGATAACATTTTATGGGCGTTTGAATAGGGAGAGTGGCAGCAACGCGCCGGGTTTCAGCTAGTAACGAATAAAAAATTAATAATAAATAAAAAAAGAATAACTAAAAATTCTTAAACTCCTTGTGAATTGCATTCTTTGTGAATAGCATTGAAATGACTAAAAAATGATTCATTATTCTGAATAAAGAAAATTAAAAATTGAAATGAATAATTTATCATTTTTTTAAAAATTAATTTGAATTAAAAATTTTATTTATAAATCAATTTTGCATTCATTGAATGCATTCTTATTTCGTTATTCACTGATTCACTTTTTTGTGAATAAAATCAAATTGAATGCATTCTTTTACAGCTCTGCTCAGAATATACCCTATTTTGACATTCGCATCGCTGTGAGTGCGGGAAAAAATTCTTAAAATCTCAAACTTCGAATTTGGTTTTCTAGACCATAAACCAATCTAAGAACAAAATTGGAGTCAAATCGGAGATGGTCAGTGCAACTAATATTACTCTTCAATGTGAAATGGGCGATATAATAAACCTTTTTATAAAACATTTTCTAAAATATGCCTTAATTTTAACCGCTTTTGCCTAAAATCTCCCCTAATAGTTTTCTCATAAAATTAAAATAATAAATGCGGTAGTAAATATTGAAAAAGTTTATTTGTAAGAACCAAATAATAAAGACCGTTTTGTTATGCACTCTTTTACCAACAGCTTCACTTCTTCGCAAGACTATTCTCCAAAAAATATCATCTAAGCAGCAGGATTACTACGCAGCATCTGGTTGCATTTCTTATACTCTCACTTTTAATTAAAGACAAATTAGTGCCGTTTTACAAATAAAATATTGAATTGCATGTTTATAAAAGCTGTTCACAAAATAGAAAAAAAAACCCCAAACGTCTTTTGAATACGAATGAAATCTTACGATTTCTTTGATTTTTCAAGAAATTGAAACTTTTCGTCATGTAGATTTTGGCTTCATCCACCCGCAAAAAACTCATTAGTGGGCGACGAGGTGGAAAAAAACAATTTTCTGCCCAAGAAACAGCCAGAGCCAGAGCAAAGGTAATTTTCAATTAAGAATTCCTTTGATGGACTTCGTAGATGTGGTAAGGATATGGTATGGGAACCATATCACAGCACATTAAAAGCGTTGGATGCTCAAGTGTTTTCATCAATGTTACCATATCAGCATTTTAAAATCAATTCTATGCCCCTTCATCACTTGAGTGTTGCTTATGCGTGGCGCACTAATTGAGTTTTATGTAAGAAATGGCTAAACAAACGTGGAGTCTTTACAAGCAGACGACAAGCAGCCGTTTTGTAATCGGATAGCTACATGTTTTCATGATAAAATGTGTGTGTGGATTGGCACCAAAGTTGCCAGGTGATGGTATTTTCCCCAGTTTTTTTTTTGGGATTTTTTAACTGAAACGGGATGGCGCACAGTGCGTTGTCCTATTGACAAAAATCAAAATTTTTTATGTCTCGAAACCTAGCAATATTGGTAACAATCGACAGGTCATTGCATAGATAAGATATAAACATTGGCGTCGGAAGCGGGGGGAAAAGGGGGCAGCTGCCCCCCACTTTTTTAGCTAGATAAACAATTTAAAAGGAAAACTTCAAAAGTTATTCAAAATATCAGTTTTTTTACAACGATAATATTTTTGTATTATATATTTTCCTCTTCTTTCTCTCTTCTTCATAAGCATGCTTGCGGATAACCATTTTCTTTCTCTGTATTTGCAAAAAGATAGAACAAAATGTAGAGTTTCTACTGCAAACCCACCACTTCAGTTAAAAAGCACCCTTAAGTATGTAGCTTAATGCTTGTTAATTTTGCAACTCTGGTAAGAAAAAATTTTACATGTTCTTAGGGGCTTTCCATATTGGACGACATGTTGTACGATAAGTTAGATGGAAAACTAATAGGACTCCAACTCGTAACTCCAGCTCTCAAGCAGAACGCATCCGGCTAATAGCTAAGCAACTTTTAGATGCCCTAACAATTGAGCAGTAATTTTACATAATTGTACAATATTGTACAATCGCCAGAAAAAAACCAAAAATTTCGACTATCGTTTTAGCTTACGCATGGTACTACATGTTGTACAATCTGCCATGTTGGTCCAATGTTTTGGACCATGCGAAAGCCCCTACTGTGAATTAGCTGATGAAAATCCACCTCGACGCTTTGAAGAAACATCAAATCCGGTTCCTTCAGTACAGTTGCCATTATATGATCGGCTACGAAAAGATTATTTCGAAATTTTAGATCTTCCCTCAAATGAGATAACGGCTAGATTCGATCAAACAGGTTGATATTTTACTTTTTTTTTATTTTAGCAAGTTTACACCAGCTTCACTCAACCGACTCACCGAATGTTAAATCAAAGTGAGTCGGTTGAGTGAAGCTAGTGTAAACTGGCACTTCGTAAATCTTATTGTACATTTAAACAGATCTTGACACTTTGGAATCGTTGGAAAATATTGTAATCGAAGCCTTCGAAAACTAGATCTTTATGCAGATGACTTTTTTGCAGATGAAATTGCTGAAGCAATTGCCTGGCCAAACACCTTGAAATTGTAGTGGCATTGTATCCCAATTTGCGAAAAATTCGGATAGTGTAAAAAAACTATTAAATGAAGTTGAAAAACTTATTGCTTTGCTTTTGACTGTGCCTGCATCAGCAGCTTCATCTGAGCGTTCTTTTAGTGCACTAAGACGACTTAAAACGTATCTTCGAGCAACTATGACACAGAAACGACTCACTCATGCGGCACTTATACACATTCACAAAGATAAAACCGAAGAATTGAATTCGATGCAGGTGGTGAAAGAGTTTGTTTCTCGCAAGGACAGAAAGAAACATTTTGGAATAATTTAAATTGATATAACTTTTTGTACCTTTTTGCATTTAAACCATGTAAAGATATACCTAGTCTTGCTTTATAAAAGCAACCATTATATCTTATATTTTCATAATACCATATGAAAGATCCTTTAAAGAATGATCTCTAATATTAAAATTGAAAGAACTTTTAAAAATAATGAAATTTTAATATTTTTTATATATTTTTATATTTTTTTATTTTAAACTAAAATAGAAACTTTTAGAAATCTAAAAAAAATACAAAATGTGATACATATTTTAGTGATTTTAAAATTTGATATTATCAAATGAAAAATATTTTAAATTAACAAATTTCGATAAAAAAATAACAAATCCTATAAAAACAAGTGTAATTTTTTGCTTTAATCTACTAGTATAGATTCTACATAACTGCAAATAACTTTTCCTACTTCGTCCTACAAATATTTTTTTTGTTTGAAAAAAATGCTTAAAATGAAAAATTTACATTACAAAATCAAGTAAAAAAATTAATATAGGTTCTAAAGAGTTAACCCTAGGGTCAAACCGGTTTTGAACATTTTCAGTGCACATCTATTACTATATTTGACCACCATTTGGACGAATTTTTGTCAAGATTGGTAAGCCTTTGCATGTACCTCCCATACAAAATCAAGTAAAAATTTAATATAGGTCCAAAGGAGGTACCCCTAGGGTCTAACCGATTTCGATTATATTCAGTGCACATCTGTGACTCTATTTGACTACACTTCGGACAAAATTTCGTTAAGGTCAGTCAACCTTTGTATGTACTTCTAACACGAAGTCAAGTAAAAAATTAATATGGGTCCAAAGGAGGTACCTCTAGGGTTTAATCGATTTTGAATTTTTTCAGTACACATCTATAACTCTATTTGACTCCCCATCTGACGGATTTTTGTTAAGATCGGCCAGCCTTTGTATGTACCTCCCATACAAAATCACGTAAAAAAATTAATATAGGTCCAAGGGAGGGTCCATTTTTGAAATTTTTCTTAATTGGCTTAAGCTTATAAAGCATACAAAATTTTATTGTTATTGGAGCACTCCTTCTATTTTTTCCATTGCTTATATGGAGACGGTTCACTGTGTGGCGGCTTAACAGTGACCAATTCAGGAAAAACTAAGATATAGTAATAACCAGGGAAGACAATTATATGCAAATGCATATAATATATGCTTTTGCAAATATATGCTTTATATGCTTTTGCAAATTTTGATACTTCCTTCACATCTGGCAACATTGTAATTTCTTTGATATTATATATATTTATAAAGAGATATTATATTATATATGTATAAAAAATATTTTGTTTAAAAACTCGCAGACAAAGGATCCATACGCCGAAAGTCTCCTTCCGAACGAAGTCCCTTATTTTAAATGGTGCCCAACTACATCCTGCGATGTCGAGCGGTCTTTCTCACAATACAAAACATTGTTGGCTGAAAATCGTAGAAAATTTCTTTTAATTGTTCAGTGTAAGCTGAATGCAATACACTGTTTTGCTATAAGCACCATATAAAATAATGGACTTCGTCCGGAAGGAGACTTTTGGCATTGGCTTCGAGCTACCAAACAAAATATTCATTAAATGATTAAAATAGAATTAAATTTTTACTTTATAATTAAAATTATAATTTATTTAAACTGAAATATTTACTTTTACGCCTTGAAAGGGCTATTGTTTTGTTTTTTTTTATGAACTATTGAATAAAATTTTGAATAATAAAACTCCGACTTCGACATTTTTCGTGCTTATTTGATGGCATATTTTGCCATTTTTTAGAGCATATTAGCATACTTATTTTAGATTTTTTCGTGCATATTTCTGTCTTCCCTGGTAATAACCTATTTGTAAAGTTTTGGAATCACTATTTTGAACAAAAATATATCTTTTCTAAATGAAAAATATTTTTACTAGATTTGACTTCATAAATGGAAGGAAAGTTAAAGCCTTTAACCTTAAACTTTTTTGGAATCAAACTGTTTTTAAAAACAAGTAAGGAACTATCTTCGACTGGAGCAAAGTTAAAATACCCCCACAGTTGTATTTTAGTATATTCAAAGTTTCTAATTTTATTGGAACGAAGTTTCTTACGAGGTAATCTAATGTTAGAATTTAAAAAGTTTTAGGCACTAGGGTGGACCCTAAAAATGTGTTTATTTTATTTTATACTTTTTTTTATGTTCTGAAAGTATTAATGGGTCGCTGAATTCAAATCTGATGTTAGAATTTCAAAATAATTTTTCCCACTAGGGTGGATCCTAAATATGAGTTTTTTTTTGTTTATAGATACGCTGATCGCTGACTTGGAATGTTATGTTTGAATTTTAAAAATATTTTTTACACTAGGGTGGACCCTTAAAATGTGTTTTTTATACTCTTTTATATGTGCTAGCATTATAAAGGGTCGCTGATTTCGAGCCTGATGTTTAAATTTCAAAAAGCTTTTGACACTATAGTTGATCATGAAAATGCATTTTTGTTTTTATACTCTTTGTATAAGTACGAGTATTAAGGGCTCACTGCTATTAAATCTGATGTATGAATTTAACAAATATTTTTGGCATTGGGGTGGACCCTGAAATTGTGTTGTGTGGCTTTATACTCTTTGCAGATGAGCTGGTCGCAGATTTCGAATCTAATGGTAGAATTTAAAAAGTTTGTAGACTCTAGGGTGGACCCTAAAAATGTGTTTTTTGATTTATACTCTTTGTGTATGTACTAACAATATTAAGGGATCATTAATTTCGAATCTTATGTTAGAATTTCAAAAAATTTTTGACACTAAAATATTGCATTAAACTTTTTGATTTGATTTGACATTATTTTCCTTGAAAAAATTATATAATATACAAAATAATAAAACGAATAAAAATATCTATACAGATTTTATTTCGAATTTTTTGTTGTTGTCATAATTAATTGCTTACTGAACTTATTTCCTTTTAAATAATTTATTTGTAAACTTTTACTTGTATTTCTTTTCTTTCTGTTGCCTCTTCTATAACTTGTTCTATAATTGTTAATTCGTATTTCTTTAAAATACTATGTCTTACATGTAAACATTAATTTAAATAAATAAATCATATAAATAAATTTTATTCGAAGTTGAAGAAAAAACGTAGGGAACTTTGTTCCTGACGGAGCACTGTGCGCTTTTTTAATTTTAGGATGACATTTGTGTTTTTATACCCTCACGTTTAAAAAACGTAATGGGGGTATATTAATTTTGTCACTCCGTTTGTAACGCCGATAAGGAGGCGTGGCCGGTATAGAAAAGTATATATATTCCTGATCAGCATCACCTCCTGATTCGATTTAGTCATGTCCGACTGTCCGTCTGACCGTCTGTGTTCACGATAGCAGCCGTAATTTTTGAGCTTTTATAACGAAATTCAAAATATAAGCTTTTTATACAAAAATGGAGGTCAAGTTCGAATCTGAGCAAAATCGGATGAAAACTACGCCTACCTCACATACAAAGTGACTTAACCAAAACGGTAAGATCTCTTTAAATTCCACAAAAATCAATTTAATCACTTCAAATTTCGCACAGTGTTTTAATATTTAATATATATTTTGAGTATTAAATTTGTAAAAATCAGATGAAAACCACACCTACCTCCCATACAAAGTGACTTAACCAAAACGGGAAAATCTCTTTAAATTCCACAAAAAACAATTGAATGACTTCAAATTTCGCACAGTGTCTTAAATATTGAATATTTATTTTGAGTATTAAATTTGTAGAAATCGGATGAAAACCACGCCTACCTCCCATACAAAGTGACTTAACCAAAACGGAAAAAACCTCTTTAAATAAATTTAACAGTTTGCTTAAGACTTTATATATGCTCAAATTCGGCCGTGGGGGTATTTTAACTTCGGTCCAGTCGAAGATAATTCCTTACTAGTTTTTTGTTAAATCTTATAAAAAAATATTTTTATTCGTCAGACTATAAAACATATATTATGAATATGGTACTAAAAACTTGATATATCATATGGTTTTTTTAAATTCGCCAAAGTTGAAACTTTTTTAACAAAAATAAGCTCAATAAAACCCAAAAAATAAAGTCAAGTTTAAACAAGAATAACTTCGAGCACAAAGTATATTTCAAGGTTTTGTTTGTTGGACTTTTTATGTCTTAATCGACATTGAATTTTATATAAAATATAATAAAAAATATTAATAAATAAAAATACAAAAATCGTTGAAATATGACAGTCAATTTTTCAAGGAATGAAAATTTAAGTCAAATTTAGTAGAAATTATCTATCTATTTAAGCATTATTAAAGTCGAAGGCTATAATTTAATTCAATTCAATTTATTCGTATAGTTGAAAATATAAGTACACTAAGAGCTATGCTCTTTTATAGTACAACATAAAGCATTAAAATGATTAACTTACTTAAATCTTATAATAATAACAACTCATTTTAAAGACAAATAACTTAATTTTAATACAATAATGACTTAATGCTCGTAAAAACTATAATAAGTTAAAAGTTAAGAATATAATGTATAAACTGAGTGAAACACAGAAATCAATAGAGAAAGTACTTAGAACAAGAGTATAAAGCTACTAAAGAGAAGAGAAAAAAGATAAAATAGATTGCCTAAAAGAACCTCTCCCAGTGATTTCCCTAAGCCTTCGTGGTAGAGAATTCCACAACCTAATGGCGTTGATGAAGAACAGTTGAGAAGATATTAGCGAGTTGTGCCTCGGAACTATTAAAACATGGCTTCTTCTGGACATACAAAACTGGAGTTTTTCATATAGATATCTAGGTGTTTTCTCATGAATTAACTTATGAAGGTACATACAGTTTCTGGCGTTAAGATAAGCAGTCAAGTCACATCCAAGTATTGCATTCCGGAAACTAGACAGGTGATCAAATATACGAAGGCCATACACATAGCGTGTGGCGTAATTAAATGCTATTTGAAGTTTTAACTGGGAGGAAGAGTCAAGTTTACTATATACCACCTCAGAGTAGGTTATCACAGGTAGAATAAGTTGTATAACCAACTTACGCCTAATACTAACTGGAGTCACGCTTGCAGACATTCTTAAATTACGCAATACATAATAAACTTTTTTGACAATACTATTAACATGATCAACACATGAAAGCGAAGAATTAATATAGAAACCAAGATTTACAATTTTCGACACAACAGTTAGCTTGTTAGGACCAATCAACAAATCAGGGACATCATTAACACAAGTTTTACCTCTACAGATAGGAAGTACATATGATTTGGAAGAGTTTAGAAGAAGACCATTGCTATTTGCCCACTCATTAATGCTGTTGAGGTCCTCATTCATTCTGCAACACAAGTCATCAACCAGTCCTGTTCTTCTAGATAAATAAATTTGGACATCATCAGCATATGCATGGATAGAGGCATGACTGCAAACAGAGAATATGTCATTTAAAAATATAGAGAATAGGAGAGGGCCAAGTATAGACCCTTGTAGTACGCCACTTAAGACAGATTTATACCCTGAGGACAATTGACCAACTTGAATTTTTTGATACCTATTACACAAATAACTGGACATAAGATTTACAGCACTATCACAGAAACCAAATAGATACTTAAGCTTACTACACAAATGTTGATGGTTTACTTTATCGAAAGTTTTTGAAAAGTCAAGCAAACAAAGTAGAGTCAAATTGCCAGCATCATATTCCGGTCGTATATCGTCAATAACCTTAACAACAGCGGACGAGCACCCGTGTCCAGACCTAAAACCTGATTGAAAAGGGGATAGCAGACAATCATAACTATCATAAAATATTGTACTTCTACCTTTTGTTTCTGTAAAAACCTGCTGCATCTAGCTGCTATTAAGAAAAACCACTTAATTTGAAAAAAACACTTAAAAATTAAATTTTGCCCTAAAATGCACTGATTTCCAAGACTCTTAAATTTAAAGAAAAATAAAATAGAATTCATAATTTAAAACAAGTTATGAGATTTTTTTGTATTAGCAACCATTTTTAAAATTTTTTTTTTAAATTTCGTTAATTTGGTAATATTGATTTATAGGAGATACATATAAATGTTATACGATTTGAATTATTTTTATCATGACGTTTAAAGGAAGTTAAATAAACTAAATTTACTCTTTAAAAACATAAATAAGCAATTTTATTGCGGGTTTTTTTAAAATATGGTTTGTATGGGAGGTAGGTGATGCAGTTGACCTAGAATTCTAATTTTTTGTGCTGTTACTTAATTTAGGCTAAAACTCGTTTTTACAAAATTGCATGGCCTTAGCCTTTGTGGTTTCTGAGATAATGCAAATGCCATCCTAAAATCGAATAAAGCGCACTGTGCGGGGGTCCCCCGATCGCACAATTTCTTATTATTTGGATGACGTTACTTTAATAGGGCGTGGTTTTTATTAAAATATTTCAATAACGAAACTCAGAGCTTAAGTATAAACCTATCAAAGCTTAAGTATAAAATGGGTGGCGTACGTACCCTAGTGGGTAGAGTGCGTGGCCCCTAAACTAAGGAACCACTGTAGCCCGGGTTCAATTCCCAGCTGATATAGAATGTTCTTCAATTGAATTAATATTTGTGTTCGGCCGCCACCTCTCTGCATATAATGTCAAAACTCAGAGAGTAAAAGCTGCCATATAAAGCTTCTTGAGAAAATATTCCGTTCGAAATCGGCAGAAGAATCGTAGGTCCGGTACTCGATCATTTGTGTTCAAACATTTAATAACACGCACAAGCTCGGTCAAAGTCCTTTCTAGTGCTGAAATGGCCAATTTATTATTTATATCTATTCTATATATATAAAATAGGATGTGTGTATGTATGTAACGTATGGACTCCAAAACGGCTGGGCCGATTTTGATGAAATTTTCAGGTAATGTTCATCTTGGTACGGTGGGTAACATAGGCTATATTTGGACCCGATAGGTGGCGCTGGGGTGGACTTATATCGAAAATTTGAATTTATGGACCAATTTAACTGAAATTTACTTATTTCGAAAATTCGATGGCGTGAAAAATATATAAATACTTTTAATTTTATTTTATAACGAGGGGAGTAGCGAAGCACACCGGGTTCAGCTAGTTTTGTATAAAATATCAAGTTTAAACATTAATATTTTTTTAAACTTATGAAGGCATTTATTAAGGTATTATGAGAGGTGGTAAAAAAATGTTCCGTTTTTTAACAATATTCCAAACATTGAGTGCATAATAAGATTAATACTAATTCGCAAAATGTGAAGCCATTGTACTAGTTTTTGTGGAATTTGAGGAGATTTTACCGTTGACATAACAGTTGTGAAATGATTTTTTCAATCCAAATTAAACAATGTTAATCTCTTAATTTGAAGAGTATTCTAACACTAGCAAGCAAACACAAACGTAAAAGCTTTCTATGCTATCGTAAACAACGCGGCAGGTAAAGCTCTTAACCCGCGAGCGGCAGAATGGCCCTTAGGGCCAATTTATCAGTGCGAGCTTAAACTCTAGTCAAATTAAACTGAGATTAGCTCACCAAAATTGGGCGTTTAAACTCGATTTGGGCAAAAAAATACACATTATATGATAATTTAAGTCAATTTAACTTCAAAGAATGCTAAAATATCTAGTTAAACCGAGTTTAAACATCCATTTTTGGTGAGTTAATCTCAGTTTAATTTGACTACAGTTTCAGCTCGCTCTGAAAAATTGGCCCTTAATGATCTAGTTTCTAGAATCTAAAGTAAATACAAAAGAAGGATGCGTTAGATATTGAAATCTTGTTAATAACCAAGAAAACTCTATTTTTTTAACACGCTATCCCCATTTTACAAATAAAACTAAACTTTTAGTCTTAAAATGCAACTTTTTACTATTTATTTTGAAATGTGAAAAGTTGGATTTTATCTCTTAAAATTCATTTGAGGCACTTAAAATTAAAGTGATTTTGCAAACAATTGCATTTAAAGTGTAAATGGTTGAACTTGAATTATAAACTCGTAACTTTCTGCAAAAAGTACAGAGAAAAAAATGTTTTTTTTTTGTGTAGACCACATTATTTAAAAGTTTCACAATTCGTCGCTTGAGAAAATAATGTCATATGTGAAAATTTCCACTTTAGAGGTTATTGAGAAAAAGGGGCTATAATTGAAAATCTAGCGGTGCAATAATTTTCAGGCCTAGTTGCAGACCATAGCTGTTAAATTGCGATTACGATTAGTAATCAATTAGATTACTTTTTAAAAAGAATTGTAATGATTATATAATCCTTAAGGGAGAAGTTTATGATTAGTAATTGATTACGATTACAAATAATAAAAAAATAATAACGATTACTTGAGATTACGCAAAATAATCAAAAAGAATAAAAAGTAATCAAAAAAATAATCCAATTGCTTATCTAGATTATTTTTGATTCGTTTTTGATTATTTTAAGAATTTCATTCTTATGCTGTGGGTATGCTAGGCAAACATGTTGGGTGAGCTTTTTTGGTTGTTAGTGTTTTCGTACAAAAATGAGATATAAGCTTTTCTCTCCTGCTCATTACCTCGCTAATTACTTGTTTGAAACAGCAAACAAATTTTGCAGATGATGAAATTGACACAACTGGGTCTTCACAGGACACCGATGAGCCCGATCAGTGATCTCAATTGACACACCAACTCTTCTGCTACTTGAATGACAATTCAAGTGATGAAATGGTTTGGGAAAAGTATGGCTTGTTAAAGGAACCATTTCTTTCATTCAATACGCCTTTAATGTCCTCAGCGCCAGTTGAAAGATTATTTTCTTTCGCTGGCATAGTAAACACTCCAAGAAAAAATTCTTTTGAAAAATTAGTGCTTATGAAGGCAAATAGTAATTTAGAGTAAAAAGGTTTAATTTTTGTTTTGTTTATGTTGTACTATAATAGGTTATTATTCTCGTTCTTGTTTTTTGTCAATCTTTTTTTTATAATTTAATACAAAACTTTGCTTTATAATAAAATACATAACTTTGTCTTTTTTTAATAAAATTTAACAAAATTTTTTGTACCTAATACTGAAATTCTTAAAATAATCAAAAAGGAATCAAAAATAATCTCGAAAAGTAATCGGATTAGTTTTTTGGTTACTTTTGATTCTTTTTCATTATTTTGATTCTTTTTGATTATTTTGCGTATCTTAAGTAATCGTTATTATTTTTTTATTATTCGTAATCGTAATCTTTTGATTACTGAGCCAAACAGAAAAGAATCGTACTTAATCAATAATTTTACTTTTTTGAAAAAAAAATCGAATAAGTAATGATTATGACGAGTAATCATTACTTAAAAGCTATGTTGCAGACACATTTCACAATAGATTACGAAATTTTTGTGAACTTACCGCTATTTTTTTTAGAATTTATAGCCGTTTTTCTCAAAAATTTCAAAAAGGGCAAAATTTTCGCACACGATATTTTTTTTTTCAAGCTACGAATTGTTTTTAAACTTTTCATCAAATTCTTAATATTTTTTTAAAATTCTCATAAAACTTCAAACTGATTTATTTTCAAGCTATTTTTTTTAAATATTGTGTTTTAAAAATAGCTTAAAACAATTTGTGGTCAAAATGACGACAGCTGCATTAAGGTTTATATGAAAATATGAAAACATTTTAAAAATATGTATAAAAATAAAAATGAAGACAATTAACGTCAATTTTAGAAGGTGCATTTTTTCAGTTTCTGAACGCATTTGCTCTTGACCTATTGTTTTTTTTATGTAGTGAGTTAAATTAATTTTTTAAAAGCTTTTGGCAAGTTTTTTGAAATTTATAAATAGGGAAAAGAAACGGTGAAACTAAAAGTTCAAAACGGGGAAAAAATTTATTTTGCATGCCCCCACACCTGGCAGCACTGGTTGCCACAAAATTTTTTTAAATTTCAGTGTTTGCGGAATAACTTTTGAAACTCTATGGCTTTTATGGTGGCCACAAAATGAGCACATTTAAATTTAAAAGCTTTAATATTGGCAGCAAAATTTTGAAGAGGCAAATTTATGTCATGGCAAATTTTGTCCACTGATGTACCACAAAATAAACTTCGGGGTTTTTAAGGCATTCTTTTTTGTGGTGCAGCCAGGAAGACGATGATGTTGATGAATTTATTTTCATTAAATTTTGCTATGGTTGGACGTTTGCTTTGATTTCTGCATCAGATCGATTACGAATCCCTCTCCAGGATTATACATGCGATGTTGACCATTTTTTTTTTTTGCACTTTTTGCTCATCTGCAGCAAACACGTGATTGAGCTTAAGATAGTCATCAAAATCATCAAAAACAACAACAATGCGAGCATCACATCATCATCATCATCATCATATCGTCTTCAATAGCTATAGAGCTCACTCTGCCCATCCCCCTTTCTAACGGTTGCCAAGGGGGAGTTTTTTTGTTAGTGCGTTTTGCTTGTTATACACTCTAGAGTAGGGCGGAAAAATCATAAAGTTATCTTCATTACTTGGATGCAAACAAATTTTCAGACATGCTCAGCTTTTGTTATGCTCGTCAAATGGAAGCATAATTGATGCACTCAAGCATAAGTGATTAGATTCATTATGGCCGGAAAAATGAGAATAAGAGTGATAGCGAAACAAAGCGGAGGCGTCGAGTAGCCAGGCAGACGTCAAGGCGTCAAAGTGATGAGTTTTAAAATAGTACTTGTTTCATAAAAATAAATAAAAATTATAGCAAATTTAATCATTTTTGCAAAAGTAAGCAAAGACCCCCAGTTTGCTTGCTTTGTTTTCCTAGTTTTGCTGCAACACCGTTAATCTTCTCTGAAATTTTATTCTTAATCAGGATAAACTCTCTCGAAACAGCTTAAATACTGATTTTCCCAACAATCGCATTAGATACGCTAACAAAACAACTTTGCCAAAAATTTTATAGAAATTTTAGCAGATTTTTCGTCATGGCTGCACTTCCGGTGCTTCTGAGCTTCCCTGCTTTATTTACGAACGCAATAATCAGCAAAACATTTAATGTTGAACAGACAAAAAAAAACCATGTTTATGGCAATAATTCTGTGATTCATCTCTCGAACAAAGCGTTCAGTCGCTAGGAAGAGTCAAAAAATGTTTTTAGCTAGACAGTCAGACAGACCTACCGACAGGGGCTTCGGTTAAATCGAGCGGAAGGTGATATGATTATGCGTTGTTATGGCGGCATATCCGCTGTACTTAGTTTAGGTATCACGCTAGCCAAGGCAACGCTAAAGCAATCAAGAGCACGAGAACACTGAAGAATGGAAAAGTAGTCAATAAATGCCTAGGAGATGAAACCTGGGAGTGCAGTTTCTTAGTTTTCGTGGTAAAACGCTTTAATAGAATATAACGTTAATAGTTATGCGTGTGCCACCAAACCAGAAATCAATGAGTGTATTATTTGAAAAGGTTATAGTTCAAGTTATGCAATGTTATTCAGCAACGAAAATAGATATGTAAAAACACCATCCAATACATACAAAAGAATGTTTTCACTTCAAATTATTTTGAACCTCATCGTTATACATACATACATAATTCTCATTTGCTCAAATAACGTCATAACTCAAAAAAAGTAATTTTGCATAAAACGCATTTAAAGTTTTCAATTGAGTCACATTAGAGAACTGCACAAGCCTACTTGAAGTTCAAGCCTTTTCAAGTACTTGAATTCAAGTATGTATCCAAACTTGAAAAAAACAAGCTTTATCCAGCTAACAAAAATACCGAACAGATACAAGTCACATCCATGCTTGCTCGTTGGCTTGGCTTGTTGAGACTTACATTGTCGGGCAGAAAGTTGAAAAGCTCGAAACGATCGGCAAAAGCTTATTAGCTCTCAAGTATCCAATTAATTAATTGAATTAAAAGCAAGTATCCAAAAAATTCAATGAGCTTGTGTAGAGAAAGCTTAGGCGTAATAGGACTTTTAAGGGTTCTGTGGACTCCGTGGTTGGCAGTTTTAGGGGGTAGCTGATTTCGGAATTGATGTCAAAATTTAAAATTCAAGATGCCACCTAGATTTTTTGTATTTTGGCAAATTTTTGTAATTTTGAAATTCTGACATCGGATTTGATTTCAAATCTAATGTCACAGCTTTAAAATTTAAGATGGAGTTTAGAGTTGCCACCTAAATTTTTAACACAGTGTTGCCACCTGGTAAAATGTATTTGTAATAGTTTTAAATATCATTTAACAGTTAACAGATATCGAATCTGAAGTCAGAATTTTAAAATTCAATATGGTGGCTAGGGCTGCCACCTTTTTTATTTTTACGAATTTAGTGCTGGTGCAAACACTATGTAAAACTGGGTCGCTAAATCCAAATCCGTTGTCAGAATTTAAAAAATTATGTAATATTGTATAATAGGGTTGCCACCTAATAATATGTATTTTTAAGAATTTTAAATTTCATTTAATAGTGTCATATCATTTAGGGTGTCGCTGATATCGAATCTGAAGTCGGAATTGTAAAATTAAATATGGTTTAACAGGTGGCAGCCCTGCTACACAAAAATTTTAAATCATTTAGGTGTAAAACAAAAAATTAATTTTTGTTGAAATAAAAAAAAAAATATAGCCAAACAAAAAAAAAAGCCAAATGACAAATAAAATTGCCAAATAGCCAAAAACTGACCGCTAGAAAAATAATAGACAAAACGGCAACACTGGTTGTGATAGAAAAGAAAAATCTACGATTGATTTAATATATCTGTGGTCACAAGGCATAACGACTAAACTCAAAGTATCGTAAAAAACGATATTTTAATTGCACGAACTACGACAAATTTTTTTGAAATATATGAACCGTTACAAACAAAATACATGCATACATAAGTGATGATCAATTATGGGCAAAAAATGGATATCTGCATACTTCCAAAAATTGGCAATAAAGTAAATTTCATATCGCTTTTTTACGATATTTTGAGTTTAGTCATTATTCCTTGTGACCACAGATATAAGGGCCTTGTTATGGTGGTCGTCATATGATCCCTGGTCATGTCACTTTTTACTCTCTTTTTTCATTTGATGAGCTGTGTGACGAAAGTATAATATGCTGGTGGTCATATGCAGCCTAAGAACCCATACACTTTTTGCTACTTATAACACTTACTTTTTTATTATTACTTTCAGCTCTGTTTTTATTAGCTTTAACAAATGATTCAAAAAAAGCCATTAATAAACTTGTCAACAGTTAAAGTGCTACAGTCGATGAGGGTTGCTATTACGCAGGTTTCATTACTGCTTTCATACATTTCGTACTAAAAGTGTACTATTTCCGTGCCTAAACACAAATTTTTGGAATAATTACACAACGCAACACTGTTTTGATCCCATGATTTCATATTTTTGTCGAATCATTTGGTGACCGCGTTGATGAAAATTTACTCTCTTGCTCTCGCTCTTAAATTTTTAATTTACATTGAAGTACTACATTGAACAAAGCATCACCGTGATGAGCCCATGGCACTAAGCGATCCTTAATAGTTTTGGGTTTCAATATCAGCGAATTTTAATTTTTTGGAACGAAGTTCCTTTACGCAGCTTGCGGGTGGTGTAATTTTGTAGAAACCGTCACGTAACAGTGAGATTACTGTGTGTGTGCGTGCGAGTATTGAGATTCGAAAAGACTAACAAGCGATTAGGCGAGTTCTCAACTCTCTCTTTCTCTCTCTCTCTCTCTGTGTCTCTGTTTCTGACCAGTATTGGGAACATTGACGATTTATTGTCATTTTGACAAGTTTTGGCACCAATTATGAAGTAACGATTTTTTTCGATTATTATGCCAAAAATATACGATTTTAAGTTGACTCGTTTTTTTTTACTATCAAAAATTTAAGTTTGCAAGAGATTCAAGTTCAGGTTCAAATTTAATTTCAACCTAACTTGGACCGTGAAAGCGTAATGCATTGTTGCTGTCGCTGTCAAACTGTAACAATAATGAAGTGTGTGTGACTTTTTATATTTTCTATTCTTTCTTTCTTTCTTTTTTTTTTTTGTTTCTTGCTTTTTGCCGTCAATCGCAGTTCAATTGCATTATATTGCAGTTCAAATAAAGTATTCTATTCTATTCTATTCTATTCTATTCTATTCTGCAATTTTTACTGAAAAGTTAAGCGCAATTTCCAATCTTGATATAAAAGTACCTTGCGGTAAAATAGTACCTTGAAATCATATTCCTATCAGACTTCTTTTTTAATTTCAAACTCTAATTGAATCTAATAACTTTTACCTTTTTTAATACATCCATTCAATTTTATATAATAATCATTGAATTCTTAAAGATGTTATTTAACTTTTTATTTATACCTAAGTATACTTTTATAAAAAAATATGCTTTTGAAGAAAAATTTATTGTGTACAAACTTATTTGTAGTAAATGACGATTTCGACGATTTTCATGGTGTGAAAATTGCGTTTTTTTTTTCATCCTATACCTGTATCTGACTCGTAAAAATTTCGTTAAAGCATTTGTTATGTTTATTTGTGTGTTTGCTTTAAATCATACCTGAGAATCTTTATTGCAATTAAGCATTAAGAAATGGAAACTACAGCAAATGTGCGTTATACAGTGCAATCTGATGTTAGAATTTAAAAAAATTTTTGACACTAGGGTGGACCCTAAAAATGTGTTTTTTATACTCTTCGTTTATCTTTTAGCAGTTTTAATATTTTTTTAAGTTTTTTGTCCTTTAACCCGAAATTGGTGTGCATTTTTGGTAGGAAATGTTTAAAAAATTATTTTTTAACCTATTAAGAGCAACTTTTTTAAAAATATTGTAACACACTTACTCCAAACTACAAAACCCCACTAGGATTTCGCTCTAATGGGGTAGTATTGGGTTGGGGAAAAAGTGTTCGGTATTTTTTTAGTAAAAATAAACATTTAAAAAAATGATTTTATGAATCCAAATATTGTCAGTTCTTATTAACTACCCCTTGCCATTTTTGGGTTAAGACCATGATTCCTTTATTGTAAAATTCAGGCCTTTTATCGTTGAAAAACTGACGTAGGTGGTTTTCGCAGTCATCTTGTGAGGTTAATTTCGTCTCAGCAAGGGAGTGTTGAAGAGATCGGAACAAATGCTAATGTGACGGTGCAATGTCAGGACTGTACTGTGGATGCATCAAAACTTCCCAGTTAAATTCTTTAAGTTTTTGTCGGGTATCGCAATAATCGCAGATAGAAATTCGGTCCATTACATTTTTTGCATTAAGTTCATGAGGCACCAAAACATCAAGCTTTTTTAAAACCAACTTTCTTCAAATGGCTTAAAACTGTTTTGTGGTCGATCTTCAGTTCCTTAGCGATGTCGTGGCTGCTAACATGACGGTTTTCTTGAACCTTTTCCATTATTTCATCGACTTTTTCGGTGATGGGCCGACCAGAGCGAGAAGCATCTTTGACTTCAAAATTTCCAGAACGAAATCGAGCGAAACATTTCCTGGCTATTGATTAGGATAAACTACCTTCACCATAAACCTCACAAATCTTTCCACATGCCTGTGACGCATTTTTCCCTTTATCGTAGTAAAATTGTAAAATATGACGTATTTTTTCTGAAATTTCACTCATCTTTGCTTTGAAATAATTTTTAACAAGATGCATCAATATGAGCAAAATTATCAAAAATAATCAGCTGATTTGTCTTCCGTTAAGAGAAAAAAAAGTTGCCAGATGCAGCTTACCGTTTCAATGTTATGACACTTTGAAATCAAGCGAACTCGAAAACGCCGAATACTTTTTCCCCAACCAATACTTTCACCCCTATATAGTGTTATATAAGAATTATATTCAGTGTTTCGCTGTGTTATTAATCAATAACATTTTTTGCCTAAAAAAATTCTTTAAAATATAAAATATTAAGAAAAAACTAAAGTAAACCGATTTTATTTCGAATTTCATTTGGAGTTGAAGAAACTTATTACTATCGCAATAAATCAAGTGTAAATGTAAATAAACTTCGTTCCTGATGGGGACCTTTTGTACTAAGCCTTTATTCTTTTTTCGAATATGAAATCGATTTTTTCGAAAAATATAAATGTATGTTAATTTTGAAATTTAATTGTGATGTATTCTTTGAATTTTTTACATGATTTTAACTATTAGTAAGCTATTTAGACAAAGCAAGTTTAATAAATGTAAAACATCAACAACTCTAAGGGGTCGTCCATAAACTACGTTATCAATTTAGGGGGGGAGGGGTTTTGAAATGCACTACGATAAGTAACGGTAGGGGGGGAGGTGTTCAGATATTGTAACGTTACCAAAAATTAAAAAAATCGACGAAAAACCTCTAATTAATAACACAATCATTTAAAAAATTTTTAACCTTACATGTTTATGTTTGATCGTCTAATTTGATGGTTAACTTTTGTTTCAACGATTTCTTCCACCACCTTTTCCCTCGACACAGGAACCTTTTGGTATTTCTTCACCATCTCAGCACACGTCTGAAAAATTTGGGTCTTTGCTTTTGCGACAGGCTTTGACGTTAAGGCCTGAATGTTCTTGATCAAAGGAGATACCGTATGACATGTACTGTCCTTCTCAGAAAGAAGAAATCGGTTCAAGGTCGTGTCCTACCTGCGGCTTGTATTTCGTTTTTAAAACTTCTATGAATTGCCATAAGTTTGTATTATATCGTTTACAATAAATCGGAATACAAAATACTATTTAAATAAATCAATTTTCAGAAAGCATTTACACAAAAACACAGAACTTGGTGCAGCTCGGGTGCAGCCTTTAAGGGTACTCTGTCAAAGACCAGGCGAATTTCTTTGCGTTAGAAATGAGGATTCATCTGAATGGGTCGACATAGAATCCGATGAAAAATTCTATTTTGAAGAATCCTCAACAAAGCTACCAGCTTCTTCTATCCCAGTGATTGAGAGCATCGAATCTTGGATCGCAGATGGAATAGCTTTTACAGATGATACTAATTATAGATTTTTTCCAATTATTCCTTTAATGCATCAAGTCATACTAGTCACTAATACTAGTGAAAATTGTCAGAGCTAGTCAAAATATATAATCATTCGAATGAATTAATTTCATATGTCACGTTACTTTATGGGGGGGGGGGAGGGGTTTTGAAAAGCACTACGAAAAGTAACGCAGGGGGAGGGGGGAGGGTAAAAAAAACCGGAAAATCAGTAACGTAGTTTATGGACGACCCCTAATGTATGTTGTTTTATAAGAACTCTGAAGTATCCCCCATTTTAAAACCTTGTTAATTGTTATTATAGAATATTAAATGCAAAATAATTAAAAGTACGAAGTGAATTGAAGACAAAAGTAGGCAATATCTTTTTTGTTGCAGTTAAGTTGAAGCTATCAAAAATTATAAAAATATCATGTTTTGGGTAATTTTTTGTATAGCATCTTGTAAAAATGTATTGAAATATAAGGAATATAAATTAATATATGTGTCACAAAGTCCTCTATTAGAGGAATTTCTGCATTATTTAAAGCGTCCATTGTAATTTAAATTATTCAACATAAGACAGTTTCAAGGGCTTCACGTTATTTTTCTAACTGCCAAACTATTTTTCTTTTCAAAAGACATTATTTATTTCAATCTATGATTTTGCTTTTATTATCACTTTACTTAAGTTGTTCATCAAATCAAAGTGCAAAGTACATTCAAGTATATTGAAATCACTGAATTTTATGTGCAACCCATGATTCTATCCAAGCATAGCCATGCTTGTTGTATTGTTTAAACTTGACATAACAGTTTACATTGTTAACAATATCTAACACTGCGACATATGTATGTATTTTTCAACTATTAACCTTTATAGTGCGTTTACACCAAACCCTCAAAACGTGTTTTCAGCATTTATCGCGTTTAAGAGCCAAAACACGACTTATTTAAAGTGTTTTACCATACAAAATTTGTTTTACCATACAAAACACCTCACAGCGCGTTTTATTATAAAACTCCATTAAAACACTGTAAAGGTCGAAACATGTCATGGTAAAAATGAAAGGTGGCAACACCTCAAGTGTCAAAGCTTAATTTTTTCACGAAAATGAGCAAAATAAAAGCAAAAATGGAACAGTATGAGGCTGTTCAGACTTGCCTCAAATGAGGCGACTCACTTGCCTCATTTTGACATCTACAGGCAAAGCGGGAAGCGGGAAAGTGACATGTTACGTGAGGCAAGAATTTTAAAAATTCTAAAAATTTTGCGACTCATTTTGACGTACGTCAGAGTGAAGTTTGTTCTGTTGATTTATTTTCCTGTTTTTGAGGCTATTCAGGCGCAGTATTGGCGCGAATTAATTTTTTTTATTCATAGTTGTTCGCAAATTAATATTGTTTAAATTATGAACGTTTCTGTGTTTAATAATTCAAAAGAAAACAACAGGAAAAAAAAACAATAAACGTCGAAATAAGGCTGCCTCAAAGTGAGGCAATAATTTGTGTGTGAACACCTGATAGCAAGCTTATGCCAAAATGAGGCCAGTGAGTCGCCTCTTTTGAGGCAAGTCTGAACAGCCTCTAAGAAAACACAAACGTCAAAATAAAACGTGAAAAAGGCGGTGTAAACAGTCGTGTTTTGAGATAAAACACAATAGCATAACACATAACAACACAATATCAGAAAATTTTATACTTATTATAACTTTTGAAAATATGAAATGCATGTTATTAATTTATCTGCAAAATTTCACCTGTGGTTCATACTAAATTTTTACATTTTTGTTCCCTTTTAAATATTTGAATATTAGGATATAATCTTTAATCACAAAGTAATTACTTTTTGCTAATAGATTTGTATAGTATGGATATAACGTAGAGTATGGATATTGTATAGTATTATAGAATTGTATAGATAGTATCTTCTTACTGGTTAAACATTTCTATTTGCACTATATTTACTTATTTGTATGTATGTAGTTGTGATTTTGATATTGATAAATATTTCTTCTATAGTACCTATTAAGATTTTAAAAATTATGGACTTGTAAAGTTTTCATGAAACTGTTTACTCTATCACATGACTTCTTCCGTTGACTCTAATAAATGTCTCGCCATTGAAACGTTTTAATTTAGTTACTATTTCAAATCTGCTCCCATTACACCTTCAATAAAATGTTCAAAACAAATGTAAAGGTTGGAAAATCCCCTTTCGAGCTACAAATCCCAATGGACCAGCGCATCACAACTCAGCTCAGTTAAGGCACAAGCATGAAAGCTAGACGAAGAAAATTCCCTTAAAAGGTTTCAATATCCTTTTATTCACCAAAACCAACACCAACACCCAAAAGTATTTTTTCACAGTTGAATGCGGCAGCATCGATGTTGGCAACACGGTTTCTGGATTTAACTGTAAATCAAAACCGTGCGAGTTAAAACGTTTGCGGTTACGCTTGCAATTTTGTGGGTTGTGTTCGAGTTCGTGTTGTGTTTGGTGGCGCAACAGAGCGCAACGGTGAGAGAAATCAAAGAACTCATTTCATTTTACGGTATTGAATGCGGGATTTGAAACATGTCTCCACAACAAAGTCATGCACGTTTCATGCGACGAACAGTCGTTGCGACAACAATCTATTTTATGAGCTTTTAAGAATGTTTGTGGAAATGGAGTTTTTTATTTGAGACGAAAAGGGGGCGTATTTTAGAAGTCGTGTGTGTTTTTTTTTTTTTGCTTTTTTTGATAAATGTAACATATGTGGAAAGAGTTTTTAGAGTTTTTTGTTGTTTTTGAAAGAAGTTTTTAGATATAATGATGTTTTTTTTGGTTCTTAACAAATCGATTGGGGGTTTCACATTACAATTGATAAAAAAAAAATTGAAGAAAGCTTTCAGTTGTAGCTGTTATGCTTGGAGTTAGTTTATTTATTATGTTTTTTCTACGATTTATTGTGCCGCATTGTTTTGTGAGGGGGACATTCATTTTCTTATCGTTCACACAATGAAGACAATAGAAAAATCTGAGATATCTTATTGATGACATGCCGATTTGGGTTGGGGAGGGTTTTTGTTTGGGCTTTGGTTTGGGTCTAGTTTGTCAGCACAATACAAAAATTAATCTTGTTAATGTTGCTAAAAAATGTATTACTTGAATTACGTGTATTGCGTGTATTGCGTTAAGGTTAGTTATCTAGTCATTTTATTCAATTGAATTGGTTTGGTAGACAAATGAAAAGCAAGTTTTTTAGTTAAATAGAAAAATATTTCAAAGGGCAAATAAAGTGTTAAATTTACTCATATCATGTTCAGAAAAGGCAATAGTTAAATCAATTTCATTTCAAAAAT